>VZTY01022979.1:0-18352 GCA_013400935.1 Turnix velox
ACTATTCAATGATTCTATGACTATGGGGATAGAAGGAGAGACGTTTAGACTCCTCCCCCTCCACCCTGGGGCACCTAAAGCAGAAGGACATGGAGGTGTTGGAGATGGGCCAGAGGAGGCTGCAGAGGTGCTGGGAGGGCTGGAGCCCCTCTGCTGGAAGGGGGAAGGCTGAGAGAGTTGCGGGGGTTCAACCTGGAGATGAAAAGGCCCTGGGGTGACCTTGGAGCTCCTTCCAGCCCCTAATGGGGTTCTATGAAAGCTGGGGGTGGACTCCAGTCAAGGAGAAATGAGATAACGGATTAAAACTCAAAGGGAGATTAGATATTAGTAAGAAAGTCTTTGGTGCTAGGGTGGTGAGGCCCTGGCTTAGGTTGTCCAGACAAGCTGTGGCTGCCCCATCCCTGGAGGTGTTCAAGGCCAGGCTGGATGGGGTTCTGAGCAGCCTGGGCTGATGGGAGATGTGTTACTGGACAATCTTTATGGTCCCTTCTACCCTAAACCAGTCCCATCACTAAGCACAGCTGTCCTACACTTCATTTCTACCCCAGCAGCTAAACCTGCACTTTCTGTTCCCTCAGCTTCCCTTCTGCTCACAGAAACTGGGGTTCCAAAGGTGGTTTAGGAGAAGAATCTGGAGTCACCATGACTGGTGTAGGTTGGAAGGGACCTAAAAGATCATCCAGTCCCAGCCCCAGCCCAGGTTTCTCAAAGCCTGTCCAGTCAGGCTTTGAACTCCTCCAGGGATGGGGTGTCTACAGCNTATTATACTGTAATATATATATATATAATGAACATATATATATATAATACTGGGCAATTTTAGAAGTTATTCTGGATTTATTTGCTTCCACACAACAACTGCCAATTCCTTCTTTGATCCTAAAGCAAGCCTTAAATCACTCAGAAGTTCAGATTCTGTTGGTGTGTTATCAGTCAGCTCACCACATGAGCTTAGCAGCACCTATAAGATTTTGCACCTGTTTAAAGCCAAAGGGATGAAAGATTGAGATGCTGGAGTGTAAGCAACTTATTAAATGAGAATCCATCAGTTAAGACTTGATATAAAAAAACCCACTTATATTAAATAACCCCTTAAATTACTAATGAACAGCAATGTGTGCTCTTCTCAGGTCTGGGGGAACCTCCCCGCAGTTCTGCCCCCAGCTCTGGGGCCACCAACAGCAGAAGGACATGGAGCTGTTGGAGTGAGGCCAGAGGAGACACTGTAAGGGCTGGAGCCCCTCTGCTATGAGGTGGGGGCTGAGAGAGTGGGGGAGTTCAGCCTGGAGATGAGAAGGCTTCAGGGAGAAACTAGAGCTCCTTCCAGTCCCTGGAGGTGACCTTGGCAAAGCAGAAAAGAAGCTGTGAAGGAGGGAAAGTCCTTGGGCAAGCAAAGCAAACAAACATGTTGAAGCAGCCTGCAGAGAGCCCAGTGCAGGAACACTGGGGCACTCCATTAGAACTGCAAGGCTGCTGGTTGTAACAAAGAATTGAAAATAAAAATTGTGTGTCCTTTAAATGAACTTAGCTCAGAGGTGGAAGCCACAACTCTGATCTTTCTTCTAGGCCTCCTTAGATGAGATCCCTACTACCTGAGCACATGCAAGAATACAGGAATAGACTAGACCTTTAGCTCAAAGCAAGACTACAAGTAGCCATTACTGCAGAATCATGAGCCACCAATGATAAGCACATAATTATCAATTTTTGAACAATATAAATGGTTACAATATTCAAAGTGAGGTGTGCTAGCACCAGTTCCTGGGCAGTCATGGAATAAACATCTCATCTATGAGCAGACTGCCCTGCAGGAGAGATGTGGCTGCCCCATGGATAACAGAGAGGAATCATAGAATGAGAAATAATGGATTAAAACTCAAAGAGGGGAGATCTAGATGAGGTATCAGTAAAAAATTCTTAACTGTGAGACTCATGAGACACTGCCCAGAGAAGCTGTGGCTGCCCCACCCCTGCAGGGATTCGAGGCCAGGCTGGGTAGGGCTTGGAGCAGCCTGCTCTAGTGGGAAGTGTCCCTGTCCAGGGCAGGGGGATAGAACTGGATGATCTTTAAGGTCCCTTCCCACCCAAAGCATTCTGTGGTTCACTAAGAAAATTTCAGCCATAACTGAATACTTGTGTTTCCTCTCCACAGAAATCTGAGAATATGTCCCCTAACAGAGAATATGTTTATCTCTATTGTCACGGTTAAATCATATTTCCAACACAGCATATTGCATACATGATGAGAAACTACTTTAAACAATGACAGGACAAAAAAAATGAAGCATTGGAATAAATTGCACAGCAAAACTTGAGTTGGGTTGTAGGCATTTTTTCTTCCTCCACTGCCCAGCACAGCCCTTGTTTTTCTCTATGGTGATGCAATCACAGCAAGGGAAATGTGGCCAAAGGTTCTCTCCATTCCCAGCCAGCAAAAGCCCACAAAAATGCTGAAGGAATCTTACAACACAATTATGAAAGAGCTGTCAGTGTAAGCCTTTTCCATGTCCAAAAAAAAAAAGAGTAGATTTGTTCCATATTTGAGTTGTGTGTGATAGATTTTAAACTGTATTCATAGATCATCAACAGAGTTCATTTTACCTTTGTCTCAGTGGGCAGTCAAGCCCAAAAAGCAAGAGAAGTACTAGCTAAGCATCACTATCAGTCAGAATCCCAGTCAGAGGAGATGCTGGTGAAACTTCAGGCTGAAGCTGAAGGACTGCAGGCAAAGATATATGTGTGTTATAATCTGTCAGCATTTTGCACAATTGTAGAAACCATAGGAAGCATTTAGCAGTTGGGTGGGTGACATTGGCAGTGAGCAGCACACCTACCCAACAGCCGCCTGCTGAGTCAGTAGGAGCACTGGAGAAAAGCCACCTTCTCAAGAGGCATCTTGACGGTTCTCTCCTGCTTCCCCAAGTGAAAATTTCCACACTCCAGCAGTGCTGGCAACACAAGGGATTCCTTGTTTTCTTCACTGGTCTCAGTTCAATTTTCATCCCAGTCTGGCATAAGCATCAGCCTTGGGGAGGAGTAAGAAGAACCACTGGCACAGACCTTACTTGAGATGGACACAATGAAGAGGTACAAGGTCTGCATCAACACTGCAGCTGGTAGCTTTAGGCAATGTGCCACATGCTAAAATAGCTGCCTGAATCAATGGAATAAAGGTTTTCCTGTTACAAGCACATAGAACAGCAACGTGTCACTCCCCAACCTGGGGACGGGACTCTTGTGACCATCAGTTCTGCTCAGGTCAGAGGCCTCAAACCCCCACCTCCCTGCCCTGTACCTTGGCTTCTTCTAGGGTAAGCAGTAATTACAGCTCCTCTTTAACAATCCACTCCCTGAGAAGAGCAGGATCTCTGTGCATTGGGAAGTGTTTTCTGCAGAGCCTCTTGACCTTGTGCTGATGAAGCTCAACTGAACATACAGATCCTGGCAAAGCACAAAGAAAACCTCTGACTGCCAGAGACTTTACAGCACTGTGAGTTCTAGTCACAACAAATTCTTTCTTCACTCAGCTGTTTAACAGATGATGAAATTTTTATTAAGAAAATGTGGTCATGCCACAAACATTACATCTTCCCATCACAGCTAATGCTGAGGAATTCTTCAGCTGGAAGTTTTTAAGCCACCCCAGACACTCCCACTGCTGTTCAGACTTTAGTGACAGACACCACCCGAGTTTTTTGCCTCTCTAGATGTCTAACCTCAGGGACTGTTGTCCTGAAAACTATTTTTTCTACCTTGCATTGTTAAGATCCAAATGCTACATGGCACAAAGGAAAGGTGAGCACACAGAGAATCTAATCCTATGACTTCTGAAAAATTCAGGCTTTCCATATGAGAGTAACCAGTCCATACTGGAAAAATCCAGTCAGAACAACAATCATAGAATAGTTTAGGTTGGAAGGGACCTTAAAGATCATCTAGTTCCAACCCCTGCCATAGGCAGGGACACCTCCCACTACATCAGGCTGCTGATGTAGTGCCCTGTCCAGCCTGGCCTTAAACACCTCCAGAGAAGAGGCATCCACCTCTCTGAACAACCTGTTCCAGTGTTTCACTACCCTCACCATAAAGATATACTGGTTTTCCTCATGGGAACCAGTAAATTCTGGATGTGAGAAAGCAGAACTGACCACAACCATAGAAGTCACACAATTAAGGCTCAGATCTTGGCAAGAAGAGCCCCATGGAGCACGTCAGAGCAAAGGAGGCAGGTATGTTGTTTATTAATGACAATGGAAACAAAATAATAGTGGCAAATCAAACAGATACTTCTTTAAATATAAAGTTTCTAGTCACCTAGTGTTCTGTCAGGCTCCCTGGTTATTTTTCTTATTCAGGTGTAGTTACAAAAATCCAGAGAGCATTTAGGAAAATGTACTTGG
Source organism: Turnix velox (assembly GCA_013400935.1). Classification (NCBI taxonomy): domain Eukaryota; kingdom Metazoa; phylum Chordata; class Aves; order Charadriiformes; family Turnicidae; genus Turnix; species Turnix velox. Next base: position 4,401 of record VZTY01022979.1, read on the forward strand.
ACAGAAATTTGTCACCTATGACTATGTCTGAACAGCAAATATCATATAAAGAAAAAAAAAAATCCTCAAAACATGTTTACAAATTCAGTTTGTAGTCACTGAGAAATCTCTTGATTACTGAGAGGCAGGTTATGCACATACACTCCAAAAGGCATTATCCAATTAGTCACTTTGCACCAAATTCAGCTGAAAGACAGATTGTCTGAAAATAAGGCCAGTTTCATTTCTAATTAATGCATCTGATGACAAAAAATTTCTGGTACTTCTAAGTTCATTTAAAAAAAAAAAAGCATAAGAGCACCCGATCTCACCCAAACAGGACACACAGATCAAACTGCAAGTTTCATTCTTAGCAGGAGATATCAAGAGTAGAAAGGACAATAGAATGCACCTTTTTTTTTTTGACATCTTATCTATTGCTAATTTTAAGTGCTTGTATAAAAACAAACCCCCACACCGTATTTGCAATATGATAATTGGCAATAGTTACAAAATGTAAGATATGATTACCTTGGACTATCAAGCTGTTTCACACTTTGGGAACAAAGTCAACAAAGCCCAAACACCTTTATCTTCTTCCCTCCCCCCACCTACCCCCTCATGACCCCTCCCCACTTCCCAACCCAGAAAAAAAGAGATTATAACTCTGATGAATATTAGAACTGGCACCAACATTCATGCTAGTTGCCCCACTGGGCAACAGGAAGTTCATTTACAATAGTCAGAAATACTCTTATGCACTAGCCCCAAAGAGTTCAGCTTCTGAAAACAGTTTGTTTGGAAAAAAAAAAAAAATCAATGCCATCAGGTGTGACGTGGGCAGCGTCTGGAAGGTGCAGGAATGTCCAACACTCTCCGTCGATCTTCATATTCATCAGTGTCTGTGGAATCCTCATCTTCATCCACTGCATATTCGTTATGGTTTGGTTCCTAATAAGAAACACATGCATCCTGCATTAAAACCTCCCATTCCTGCTAGTTCTAAGAAAGCACTAACAGTTCTCTAGAAAAATCTGAAGTCTGTATGATTATGCCAATTAGCTGGAGCAGACACTGTACTCTATGTCCTAAAAGCAGGTCTTTACAATTACAAAGTCTACTTTGCAACAGAGATCATTTTGCCAAACCACTTGACCCTGAAGTCTGTAAATACTCATTTGTCTTCATTATTTCCTATGTACAACTCTGTACAGTCACAAGTGCTCATCTCAGCTGTACTGATTTTCTTGATGGCTTATGTTGTCTTCTAATGAAAAGCAGTCAAAAGAGGAGCATTAGTATCTTCAAAACAGGTCGGGCAAAAGAGAAAAGCAAATAATTTTTACAGTCAAGTGGATGAAAGGAAGTTACAGCTCCCATAAACGTGAGCAGGAGCGAAGAGATGCCATTTTCTGTTAGAAGCACGACATCTGCTGGCATTTACTGTTAGAGCTGCTGGTAGGAAGATGGTCTCAAAAGCCTGGAAAAGTGTCAGAAAGTGTCCAAGATGTCTACCTCATAGGAAAGACCTGAGGTTCACACAAAAGCTTTTAAGTTCTATTTGAATTAACATTAAATAAGGGCTATTCTAGCAATAAATAATGCATTCTCCTCTAAATATACCAAAGGAAAAGGGAATAGTTATACAGTTCACCTGCAATCTCCAAACTAAAACTACATTAAGTTAGCCAAATATCTCACTGATTTGCAAAGTCAAAGACTTTTTGAAATGCAGTTTCAGTGAGAACTAATTAACAATATTAAAATAAAAAAAAAAATCTAGGATAAGCACAACCACACTTACCATCCGTGCTATGGACACCTTGAATGTTGGACACACCATATGAAATCTGGGAATTGTGACATTAAAGAATTTGTCCTTATAGTAGAGGCAATGGAAGGTGTAATATCCCTCCATGTATCCAGATGTTGTGGAAAATGTAGTACAGCTGGTATATTCATAGACCCTTCCTGGACTGATAATTGGAAACTCTCCTGTTGGTAAAAATATTAGATCACAATAGTAAGGACTGCAGTAGACTATGACTTTGCAGTTTGCTAAAGCACTTGCAGCACTCCAGAATGTATTCTAGCAGTTTGCACTCCAGAATGTATTCAAGCAGATCATTTTGCATTTTAGGGGATGCATAAATGATCCTCAGCAATTATTGAAATTATTAATGCTAAAAGCAATGTGAAGAGCAGTAAACTATCAGGATATTCCACCATCCCTTGCAACACAACTTTAAAGCCACAACAGATGGATACATCTCTCTCTCTTTCAAGCAAAATGATTTTGATATGAACTACACAACTACTACTCTCTATCACCAGGATGATAATAATCTAATTACATGCACATTAAATGCAAAAATAATCTCTCTATTTGGTTTGTAAATGCATTTTTTTACTTACCAACTACTCCAGGTCCCTGAACTTCTTCCACATCCCCTTTGGCATTTGTTATTCTCCAGTACCGACTGTCCAGCTTACAAGCCTTCTCAGGAAGAGCATCTTCAGACATTTCAATTCTGAAAGCCAAACAACACTGGGTATGTAACTACTGCTGAACATGTTAGAAATCCTACAGTATCTTTGGAGTCCCTCTCCATGCAGACAAGACAAGTATGACTCCTAAGATAAAGCGTTAGTTGTTGGGATCCATCCCTGTGCCTCTGCTTCACTGTCTACTATTACTGATTCCTCTCTATATCATGAGTTGGTCAGAAGTTCTTTTCCCTACATATCACAGTACTTCAAAACAATTACCATCTTGACTGGTACTTTGCATCCCTGCACCAGGCAATGATTGAGTGTTTTTATTTATTTAAAAGAATAGCATATTGAGCATATCCTATTAATTTCAGTACACTTACAAATACTGTCCGTGAATTTGCAACATCCAATCCTTAGAACATCACACAGGTCTTTCCTGTGCTTTAAGAATAAATTCGGTTGTTATTTTATTTTTACCTGATTCTGTAAGTGAAGAAATAATGTGGTGGATGCACAGAACTAAGCTCTGGTAGAAAAGATGTGGACACGGAAACAGTAATATCTTCGGTGGTAGCAACACATTCTTTGTCATGCACATACCTACAGAGAGGAAAACATTAACTCTGCAAGTAACTCTGTGCAAACATGCAAAATGATTAGTTTAATTACTAGTAAGAGCACCGTGGCACTAGATTAAACTTAACTTGTCATTTGGCTTATAAATAAAGGATGCACACAGTGTCTTCACGATATACATTTCCCCATATAAAAAACTTACACAGCCACAGGTCTCTTTGTACCTCCATTAATGCTTGTATTAAGCTGGATGTATAATTTGATCTGAAGGCAATGAAGACACTTTTGAAATAAAAATGTCACTGTGGTACTTGAATAAAAACAAAAAAAAAAAAGGAACTCCCACAGTAAAAGATTTCATGGATAGGAAACTGGTTCCACTGCATCCCAGTTTTGACAGAATTAAGGTTCTCTCTTCGAAGAAATAAAAAGTTGGGCTTCAGATCAGTTGTAATGCACAGTTCTGGTCCTTTTAACACAAAGTTTAAAATTCTTTAGTTTCTGGTAATAAAAATAGAAAGTTCCTTTCAGCATGCTGTTTTACAGCTTTATCTGCAAGAGGTTCAATATTCTTTCTCCTCTTTCCGCATCAGCTTTATCATCACACATCCATAAGTACTCAGAAAGAGGTCAGCATTCTAAAAGAAGCATTAAAACCCAGCAGGTGGTTTTAAATCCCAGTCACATTACCTGAAAATCTGGTCTCTGATGATAGGATAGTCACCAGTTACAACTTTGTTTACATAGGATGTAAACCACTCCAAGTAAGATGTCCCTAGATGGAACAAAAAAAAAAAAAAGTATTTATAAAAAACAAGCAAATTTACCACCAAGTCCATTATAATAAACAAAAGAATGAAATAGTTTCAGGCTTTCAATATCTACAAAATAAACTCTCAGATTTATTTAGGTGAGTCAGCCCATTCTGTCCTTCTGCTTGGAGAAAACAACAAAGAACTAAAGGTGCACACTCCAGAAATGACAAAAGAATCTTAGATAACAGTTATTTCATGTTATGATCATGGTTTTCAACTACTGGTGCATCTCATCATCTGGTTTCCTGCTCATGACTTCTCTGTGACTGGGAAAGATGAGCTATGCTACTTGTACAGCTAATTCTAACCACGCTGATGAATTTATGGACTTAGGTTTCCATACAAAGTGAGTCACGTGCTAGTAAACTGCAGAATTTCCCTCTCTTTAAAAACAAGTCTAATCCATAGCCATATTATACTCCTGCTACAAACCCAGAAGACATTCTGCATGATATCCCAAAGAACCTGGGATTTTCATACTTTTACAGCCACTGTCTAAGAACAGCTTTTCACACACCTACAACCATTAATTAAGGACAATCTGACTTCTAAGCAGACAGTCAAGCAAAGAAGAGCATTTCATACAACAGATACTGGCTCTTCACAGATAACTCCTCAGCCATGTATCTTCCAAGCTTTTCAATATAGAGTTATTCAATTCTTTGCCAGTATTACTGATACAAAACTGGATTTAAGCTGAAGTACTTAAGAAGTCATTATCATCATCTTCACTGACATGTTATCAAGTGCCACCACTCCTGTTAGATTAGGTGTGCTTGCCAGTTCTTCCTCTGAGCAAGAGCTGTGTGTCATGTCCTTTGATCTTTTGGAAGCCTGAGGAATTCCAAGTTTACTATCCTCCTTTCTATCACTAATCCACAAAATGCAAACCCTGTGTAAAGTAACTCCAGATAGAGGAAGGGGAACTATTTACCATGTCCCATTCAGGATGGCTAGAGAGAAATTATATATATACATATATATATATACTTCCTCTCCACACTACAGATCAGATGAACCCTTTTAGCAAAGTGGAAAACATTTAAATGTCATGTTGGATCACTTCCCCACTGACTCAATTCCATAAAAGCAGCAATATCATTTCACCACAAAGTAGCTCCAAGGTATCACACCATTCTCAGGTGGAGAAGCAAGTCACCAAACTCTTAAGCTTTTGCTGTATCTTTCCTGTGATGCTTCTAAAGCACACAATGCATTCCACAATGAAACAGACAACAGGCTGACTGCTCCCCACAAGGATCAGTTCATACAATAAATAGATTTCCTAAAATGATCACAGCCAAGAGCTTGACTACCTTCAACCCACACCAGAAATGGTACAGCATTGCCTAATGTGGTTTCTTACTGTAATATTGATACATATTTCCTAAGAAATGTGCAAAGCTAATTTTTAATTCTCATTTTGGTGCCAGTTATTACACATCTGCTTTCCCACTCAGTGAAAAGAATTACTTCAAATACAGCCACAATTACCAGGTTCCAAAAAAGAAATAATTAAAACCCTATTTGAGTCAATGTATATGTCTGACAGATGATCACAACAGATTACTACATAACCAGACAACCATTACAGTTTATCCCTTCTCTCCTTTATCCTTTAAACAAAGCAATGAGGCAGATAATCCAGATTTCTTCTCCAGTTATTTTATAGTTAATTACATTTCATTATGGAACATAAAATATTTTCAACTTCTAACATGGCTGCAAAAACTTTTTGGGGGGAAAAAATAAAATTTCTCTGTCCACTTCAGTGTTATATTTTAATAACTTTTTACCTCACCACCATGGCAGTTAAAGGTTTGTCTCATCTTGTTAGACAGGTTAGTGCAGGGAATGATTTGTCTACAAGCCATAAAGGAGGACAAGCTTTAACCAAGTAAATTTGCATCTCATTTCAAGTAACTCCTGATGATGTGAGTCAGAGTCTTACAAGAAGCACAGAAAATTTAGAACACTTGCTTAGTTCAGGTCATACTGACAAGTCTTTTTTAAATGGTGCAATTAAGAGATTTGCAGAATATTTTATCTAAAGTGTTACCTGTAATGAACATATCAATTGCAGACGGATTGCGGGCCATTTGGTCCTAAAAGGGAAAATATTAGAAGGGGAAAGGTATTAGAAGGAGAGCATTAGACTTCCAACCTTAAAATTCAACACAAAGAACACATTTCAAATACTCATTAAGCCTAAAATCTGGCTGCTTAATACACACATAAATAAGTAACCTCCCAAGTGCTACCCAGAAATTTTAAACACTTGGCATAATACAAAGAGACATTTAACATCCTTCAAATGATCCATTCACTAGAAATCTCATTGCTAAATACTCACAAAACAAACAGCCAGGAATTTCACAGCAGTATGAAGACACACATCTTTTCAAAAAGATACCCTTTACATGCCCTCCTTTCTTCTTGGGCATGGGCAAGGAGACAGTGAGCTAAAATCTCATTCGATATAGTATCCTGAAACTTCATTTCCGCCTTAAAATATTACAGCTTGAAGAATTATGAAAAATACTTGATTATGTTCAATAAACAAGCTGTTCAATAGCAATCTGTTTGTTCACTAAAGAGTAAGTTTTGCTTACAATCCAGAGGGTACAGTCTATTGCAGTAAGTTTACATTTAACATATCTGCAGGAGATCTATACAGATTCTCATCTCTCCAGATGATTTACTTCCTTATGGGGAGAGAGACAAGAGCATATGAACAAATTAAAATACTTTCCAATGAATATTTTCCATTATCATGAACCTACAGAAATTGCATTAGCAATAAATAACTTCATGTAAACTTCATTCACTAACCATTCCAATTGTGAGCACTGATGAAAACCAGATAGCAACTCAAGAGCAAGTAACAAACAAATTTGACCTTCATATTCATCTTATGCTACATATAATATTCAAAGCATCTCATAACATGCAAAGGGACACCATCAATCATTAGAAAAGAACATTCAGAAGTATAAACGTATCTTCCTTACTGTACATTGATAGAAGATCTCGTACTTATTTCGTCCCTCCACACTCTCCAGGGCCATGTATTGACTGAGGCCAGTATGAATGCAAAAAGTAAGAGGAAGGCATTGTTTCAGACCTGGCCTCTGCTGAAAACCTCCAGCTGCTGTGTCAATATCCAACAAGTCTTCAGAGCGGTAGTGGTTTGACAGTGCCATGCTTCCCATCAAACTTAACAGTTAACAACAAAAAAAAAGATAAAACAAAAGATACAGCTCACAATGCAAATATAGTTTTTAATTGTTTCTAACTGTTGATTCTACAAATGCTCTAGATGCATATTAGGCTTAGATGAAATCTAAATCCAGGCACTGGACTAGGTTATTAGTTTGCAAAATCAACCTTCACAGGCAGGTCTAAAAGAAACACTTCCTTCTATGCTTTGTGCATCACAGAGCACCATTTTAAACTGTGTTGGTGATTCCCATCATGTCTGCAGCTACTCCAAAGAAGCTGCTCACAGCTCACATCTTCTTATTGTAGCACAATATAACAATAACCAGTGCTTGATATCTCAGGTTTTCAGTAGGTTCATTTCGATACTACAAAAGCATCTGTGATTTTTTGCATTAGAAAACCAACCCTATCAAACCTACAGCACGTGAGGTGCTCTGTATGCTTTGGAGAAAGAAAATAACTCCCGAGTCAGAAAGATGATAATCCCAGTATAAGCACTAAGGCACACAGGCCCAAGTAAACAGATAAGGAAAGAATGAAACAACATTCATCATTACACATCAAGGCCACCATGTTTCAAATTTTCCACTCTAGCGTTACAGCAAAGAATGGGATTTTTTATTTGCTTAGTTCTGACAGTAAGGAAGTGATGCTGAAGACCATAAAAGTAGCTTCTCTACATATAAATTTGTAAAATTCTGAAATAGATTAGGAATAGAGGTGAGGACTGGAAGCTAAGCTAACTTTGGTATAGATGAGAGCTAGGGTGTGAAAACAAGAAACAAGGGACAATGACAAGACAGGGTAACATGATCAAAGTCACCAATTAGAAGGGCACATACTACAGCAGTGTGCTCAAACCTGTAATGTACACCTCCCCACCCACACTCCCTTCTCATTTGTCTTTCACTCATGTTCTCAGGTGTAAACTCTTGCAGAGGCTGAGCTTTTACTGGTGCTATGAAAGCAGTGACTCAGGCACAAGCTGCCATACGTTAGCATGTGAACTGCTCCCATCCTGGGCAACAGGTTCCATTCCCCTTTCTCTTTATCTAGTCCTGCCTGGAACTAGCACTTTCTACAGTTTAAAAAGTGATGCTAACACCCAAATGCAGATACCTGAAGCAGCTACAATGACAACAAGTCCTAGATCTCTGCCACTTCAGATCTAATTAGTGCTCCACCAGCATTTGTCAACCTGTGCACAAGGCTCAGGCCCTCGCTTTCCGAACAGTGATGGACCACAGCCCACCAGCAGTTGTTCCAAGCTAAAAGGTATGCTCAAAGGCATGTGTCTGCTTCCCACAACCCCTCCTACAGCACATCACCACAGTAGAGGCCTCGTGGGAGTGAAACACTAAGAAGAGCAGGAACACATAAGCAGCAGAGCTCCATTTGAAGTCTACAGAACTAGGACTCCTATCTCCTCTCAAAAAAAAGTCTCTCTTGGAGAAGAAATAGCATGAGATGTCATCCTCATGGTTGCATAAAACTGTTGCCCATAAACCTTCTGCATATACAGAACTAGAACTGAAAGAAGTTGCACCTTCTTTATTAGTGAAGGCATGTCTCCCCACATATACTGCAATGATTTGCCCTTGCTTTACAGCCCTGATGTTTGTGGCACTTCATCAAGCACTGACCTGTCAACTTTTTCCACAGCTGGAGAATAGAGAATTGTGCTTGGTCATTTTCCCTCTAATCTTGATGTAAAAGTAGCTTTTAATTGCTGAAATCTTCCACTGAGAAAACTTAAATTTGCAGATTTGACATTTTGATTCTGCTTAAAATCACTACCTGTTTTGAAATTTACACCATAACTATCTTAAAGGGAAAAAAGTTACTGAATTATGAAGCCTAAAGAGTATAAGAAGATGATTTACCTACATAATACAGAGCAAAACTTCAGGGAGCAACTCGTAGTGGTATGATTAAAAGTCTAGTAGTCGAAAGTTTAGGTTATTGCCAAAAAAACCCCCCAACTTCCTAGTGCAAACCTTTCTCTTAGGAGCAATTAGGTACCTACGTTGTATTTTTAATTGTTTCTGAGACTATAAGATAGCCCATTTTAGAATACACTTCAGGCAACCACTCAGTTGCAATATGTTTAATACCGTATCTATCTTGTTCAACAGCCATTTTATCTTTTTAAGAAATAAACTATTCAAGAAATATAAAAGGAGTTAAGACATTTAAGTAAGTTGTTTTCACTCCTTACCCAGGAACCACTAGCTTCTGTCCATTGTGAATACGAAATGAACATCGATAGTCATCAGGGAGTTTGCAACCTATTTGTGCTTCCACAGCATCTAGTTCTTCCTCCCGCACACTCTCTGCATGCAAAAAGAAACAAGAGTTTTGAGTGGCAGCTTCAGACTGAAGGGGAATCAAGAACTGTAGCTCCTCCAAAGCTCTCAAATTTAATGCTGCTTCACCACTCTGCCCCCAGTATACTGCTCCTAATAAAGGTGAATACTAGTGTGTTAAGACCCATCCTTTAAAATTTAATTTCTCATCATTTCAGTATTTAATCAGAGCTGCACGGCTAGAAATGAGGCAAAAACTAGCTACGTTCCATGTTGTCAACTGCCAAAGAGAATTTCAAGTTGCCTCAGCAACCATAACATTATAGATTTTTAAAAATATTATCACTAAAGAATATATATTTTTAAAAATTTTGCCCCTCGTAATCCAGAGAAAGTTAACTAAAAGATATACAAGATAAATTCAGTTCAACTGTACGAAGCTGTCTACTAGTATGGGCTCAAGAATCTTTCACTGATTAAATTCATGCTAGTGGCCTGAATCACAAAACATCACTAAACATCAAGTATTTTAAATGAAAAGCATGGAAATTTTAAGTGATTTGATTAAATGAAGGTATCTCAAGTCAGTATTTTGTGAATTTATTGTATGCTAGGAGGCACATAATTAATATTGCATAAATCTGAAAGGAAGGTGCTTAATTAACTGTTTACTTAAGCAGAAAGTATTAATAAAGCAAAATGAACCCTTTCCCCACAACACTGCTAATTCCTAGTTAAAATTTTTTGTAATCATTTTACTCTTCCATCACTCTAAGGGCTGATTCCTTCAGATCCTAGTTCAAACAGTGACAAGGAAATGATGGCTGCAGCCAAATTTCACCTGGAATTTGAAGCAACAAATAATGGTAACACGGGGATTTTCATATCAGAAGAAGGGTGAGGAGCAACTACTCTTCTACCTGCACACACACGGCAGGGAATTTCCACACCCTCACTTTTACTAAAGATCAACTGGTTGACCTCTTGCAGGTAAGGATTTTTGCATGATATTTTAATTTTGGAAAACCTTTCCATATTTGTGATGAATTTCCTTTATATGGCATAATTTAACAATTCATTTAAAGATCCTGAACAAATGGTATGGTGTTAAAAAATTATAAGAAAAAGCACTTGCTAAAACCTGCTATTGCTATACAAGTGTGGAAATCGATAATTTAACTTTCGGGTTTTGTCTTTCTGTAGAAAAAAAAAAGCTTCATTGTTTGGGAGGATCTTGAAAGTAAAACTGTGCTAGAATCCATTTATTTCAACATCTCCAACATAGATAATTCCCATTTTATTAGCAAAATGCTTGACTGATAATTCAGTGGTTCTGTATACATGAGTGCAGCCTGTGTTTTTGACACAGCAACATGGAAGTTACAAAAAGCAAGGCAGGAGAAAAATCCCAAGTGCTATGGCCTATGCTGCATGAGAGTACAAAGCTACATCTAAACCTTTTGGCCTTTTCCTAAAATGGACATTCCTTCACGAGCACTCAGAAGTAACAAAATAACAAGCATTTTAAAGAAAACATTTAGTGTTTTAACCACAAATACTTAGCAAAACTTTAAAATCCAGTCCTATTCAGAAGCCAAGAAGTGTGCAAGATTTACACAGGAAAGAGATCACTGTCTACATGTCTCTTAACTTCACAGATTGTTAAATCCAATCTTGGTCTAACAGTGGATTTCATACACTTGAAAAGTGAGAGCTGCCAAGTACAGTTGCAAATATAAGAGTTGTTTTCTCCCTACACCATAAAAGCCCAAACTTCCTGTATGCCTTGCTGTGTAAGATTTTTGAAGCAGAACACTGGAATGACTTGAAGTATTAAAACAAAAATCTAATTTGTAAATCGAAGCTCAAGAAGAAGGAAAAAAAAAGGTAAAAATTCTTGTTCAGGCACTAATTTACCTTCACTAGAAGAACATAGATCTACAGAAGAGAAAAACATATCTCCTTTCTGATTTGCTTTAGTTTCTAATACCTGCTTTTATTTGAAATTGTTTTAATTAAGTCTTAAGAAAGTCTCACAAATAAAGGCACACCAACAGGTCCCAGGTCCTTGAAGTAATGCAATTATTAAACTAAAAAATAATAATAAACAAGCAAACAATCAGTCATAGCAACCAAATACAAAAGCAGTTAAAGTACATATATTTTCTGGTTATGCAGAGACAAGGAAGACAGATTGGTCACTAGAAAAAAATAATCCTGACTTCCTCTCTGAAAAGGAACTTTAGAGACTGTATGGATCACTAAGAACTAGGCAGGGACACTATCTGTGGACTGATTTTACTGAAAAAGGGAAAACACTTTTGACTTTTGAGGACTCTGGTAATTAAAGCAAACACCTAAGATAAACAGAGTATGAAACTTCATCCCACCCAATGTTGCATCAGCCAAGCCACTAGAGAAAGCAGGTAGGACACTCTACCTTTCAAAGAACCAATCATCCGAGGACACCGCTGGCCTAAGTATTTCTCTAGGTCATCCCAGGCTTTCTTTAGTGTAGCATAGTACTGGATGTACCTTCCCAGGTCAGAGTATGTACTGATGAAGATGGCTTTCCAGCTCTGGTTTCGTTGATATTTTTCCTCTCTAAGTGGACATGAAAAAAAAAAAAAGTTTAAATACCTGCTTGACTTCTAAACTTGAGAAGTTATTATTTTTTAAGTGGAAGAAGCAGTTATGAATAATATTAAACCATAAACACAAAGTTAGACAAATTCAACTCATTTCACTATCTATTCAACAGTGTCTGGGAACAGAATAGTTGGGTTACATAGAATAAGGGGGAAAATTAGAAACAGTATTCCTTTAAACAGAGTACCATTACTAAACCTTAAAACTTAATTTACATCACATTTCATACCTAAGCAGAGAAGACCTAAAAAAAAAAACCAAAACAAAAAAAAAACAAACAAAAAAGTGCTAGGTTATATTCCTGAAGTAGACCAAATAACTCATTTATTTATCCAATAAGGATTAAGGAATAAATCAGGGAGTTAAATGAGGACTCTGTGATCTGGAAAGTCAGTTTCTCACAGAACTGCTGCATATTCAGTACTTCAGGCACAAACAGCAGGCTACAGGAACACAAGCTGCCAAAAAAAAGTGCTGACTAACATCTGACATGGGATGTTTGCTTCTGAATTGTTGCAGCCCTTGCATCTTTGTGCTAGGTTATATTCCAGCTCCTCAAACTGCTGATAGCACACAGAATCCAAAAGATTCATACATCTAAATAAAAACATTACAATTGAGAAGTCTTCACATCACCTTCAAGATCCCTCTAGCTAGAGAGCCATGAGGCTCTAGCTAGATATAGCAGATGGTTATGAAGCCAGAAAGACTTTGAAGGGCAGAGAAGAATCTCCTGTTTGGCAAGAGGACATACAAAGTCCTGGGGAGGAAGAACTCCAAACACTGGGGGCTGAGAACCTGAAGGAAGACACCAAGCTGACCATTAATCAGCAATGCAGCCTCACAGTAAAAAAGGTGAAACAACCTTGAAACAACCATCCAGCTGTGTTCCTCCATGCAGAATATTACTTTCCTCTGTAGAATATGTGTTGTTTGATCAGCTGCAGCTCCTCCTTCAGCATTAACAGGTCACCTCTTCTTCACCCATCCATAATGAACACTTGTACACTTGAAGATTTTAAGTAATGTTTTTCATATCTCTGACCTTTCATCAGTTCTTGGCTGGTGAGAAGCCAGTTAATGTGTGGCACAGCACCAGCACACCAGAAGTAACATGGATGCAGACAGCACAGTAACATAAGCAGAATTTTCATAGGGAAAAAAAGGCTTAAAGCAATCACACTTACTCTGAAATAAGCCAGTATTTCTTGCACTGTCTTTTCCACAGTGGATCATGGCTTGCTAGCTGATTTAATCTTCGACTTAAATAGCAGCAGCTATAAATATAAAATCATGACATTTAGTTGCAAAAATGTAGCAAAAAAAAGTGGATAAATAATAAGCAGTATATTACACATTCATTCTCATGAAATAAATGCAGAGTTTGAGAGTTAGCTGTCCTTTTTACACTTGTGCCTGCAATGGTTAGAAGTCTTCACTACAATTTTCTAAGTCACTAATTACATTTCTACACACTTTGAGAACTGTCAGCAATTAGGTAATTTTGTAAATCAGGTCATCCTGTAGACCTACACCACAGAAAACATTGTTTGACATCATCAGCAGAAAACATCCCAGTCAATGGCTCCTTGTCCAAGTGGAAACCAGCGAGGAGTGGTGTTCCCCAAGGATCAGTACTGGGACCAGTGCTATTGAACATCTTCGTAGGAGATATGGACAGTGGGATGGAGTGCACCCTCAGCAAGTTTGCAGATGACACCAAGCTGTGTGGTGCAGTTGATACACCTGAAGGAAGGGATGGCATCCAGAGGGACCTTGACAGGCTGGAGAGGTGGGCCCAAGCCAACCTCAGCAAGTTCAACAAGGCCAAGTGCAAGGTCCTGCACCTGGGTGGAAGCAATCCCAAGCACAGACACAGGCTGGGTGGAGAGTGGCTTGAGTGCAGCTC
>VZTY01022980.1:652-21166 GCA_013400935.1 Turnix velox
AAACCATTTAAAAAAAAAAAAAAATATTTAAAATTTAAAAAAAAAAAAAAAAACCACACAACAAACTCGGGTTAAGTTTCTTGATAAAAATTATTCACACAGCAGTTCATGTTGTGATTTTTTTATTTTATTTTTGAAATGAAACCATTGTACATTGTACAAACCATAACTACCGATGGAATAAATAAGTGAAAAATTATACTGCTGTACAACACACACACACACAAATCATAAGATGGAAAACGATTAAGTACTGAAGAAAACAAAAATTCTTTACACCTTCTACCAGGCCCTTAGATATAAAGAACATTCCAAAACATGACAATGTTATGTATGAAGATAGCCACCCAAAACCCAAGATTTTATACTGCCTTGTTGATTATTTAATTTTATTTTTTTATTTTTGTTGTTTTCTAAGTGCCAGCACTTTTTGGAATGTTTAACAACTACTTTCCCAAGCATAAAAATTCCAAGGAATAGTTCTGCTATAAAATGTTTGGCTGAGTAAATCACTTATTTGGAAGGCCTTCCCACGTGTTCCACAAACTCAGCTAATTTACTTGCTTCTAGTTTCTCTATTTTTTTTTTCCTTTTTTTTTCTTTTTTTTCCTTTCTTTTTTATTTTTCTATTTATTTGTAACTGAAGCTCCAACATTCAGCTTTGTAGCAAGGAAGCACTTCTTGATATTTGCACTATTTCTAAAACATTAGCTGTGTGAGAACTTTCAGTCACCTCCAAGAAAATTACATCTCTCCTCCTGCTCCACCTCTCAATGCTTTCAATAAACCCTTTTTTTTTTTTTTTTTTACAGGGAGTTCATAAAACAAGTTTCTGGTAGAGATAGGTCCAAGCCAAAAAAAAGATGGATTTTAAATCTGGTTTCAAATCTTGATTCGATGTTCTGGTTTGGTCCCATCTGTACTTTCTGGCATTAAAATGTGTTTAAAATCACATCCGTTGGCCCATAAATGTTATCAGGCACTTCAAAAAAAGACTAATAACAGTCTTATACACTATTTTGGATTTCTTCACACCAGATAATGTCAAAGTCTCTGCCCTGGGAGACTGACAATAACAGGTTTAAGGAACCCAAATCTATCTGCTTGTTCAGTTGTCTGTTGTCACTAGAATCTCTGGTTAAAAATAAAAAGAGAAAGTTCTGAATGTATTCTGGATAAGCTGTAAAATAAAGCATTAACTATTTCAGAAATAAAGCCTCCAGGAATATGGTTATGATGATGCCTTGTCTCATAAAGCCCCAGAACATCAAACAGTTCTGAGCAGAAGCCACAGGAGAGAAAAGGAAGTTTATAATTAAACCTGTCGATGTCAGTAATGCCAATAAATGCTCCTATCTAATGAAAAATTTGAGGTATTTTTTTTTTAGTGCTATTTATATATTTTTTTTTATTTCTTCCTAAGGTACTTCTTTCCTAAATGAAAAAGTCTATTTAACTCCCTTGGAAATGCCTACAAAATTAAAATGAAAAGCTTGCTGCCACGCACCTGAAGATTGGGATCAGTAAACACGACTACGGGTCCGAGGTGGCATCAGATTCCTTTCCTTTGAGACCATCAAAAGCAACACAAGAAGTCAGCAAATTAAAAAAAAAAAATTAAGTTTGAATCTAAATTCTGCCCGTTTCATATATCAACAGAACTTCTCACAAAATATCACTTCAATCTGAGTGTAATATACATACAAATCAATCATCATTGAGCAGTTATCCACATTTTTAGGCATACACACAATTCAAGAGAGAATTCTACCGTTTCATTGCATATATTGTGCAAATAAGGGTTTGTTGTTTTCTTTTTTTCTGGCTCCTCGTTTCCTTATTTTCAGAATTTTTATGGACTTCATGATCAGACCAGAAATCCCAAAAAAAAAAACTTAATAGGGAGCACACGCTGTTTTCATTAGTCATTCGCAATCCAATTTTATTCAGTCAAAATCCAAAAAAAGTTTCAATTCAGCATAAAGGAAAAGTTCCAAAAGTGAGTGTCAGGTCTTATCTGGAAGTAGATCCTATAAACATCTTAGGGAAGGTCAGTATTGGCTCCCCTTCTCCTCCCTCCCTCTCCTCTTCCCCCCAAAAAAACCTCCCCCCCCAAAAATTTTTCATAATAAAGTGGTAATTGCAAACGCAGTAGTCTAAGTGCAAGCCATTTTCACTACTGGAGGATTCAGAAATAAATAAGCTTAATGAAGAGAGCTAATTATGAAAATGTATCAACTGGAAGCAACTTTTTTTTTCTTTTTTTTTTTCTTTTTTTTTCCATTATTTATTATTCATTTTAAAAAAGTATTTACAAGTTCTTAGCTTACAAACTATATGCAACCATTTTCATAGCTGTGAGATTCATAGCTTAAATTACAAGTTCCATCTCCCAGACAGAGTGAAGAAAAACTAAGGGCCTGATCCAGCTTTACTAAAGTGGGGAATAAGGAGTTCCCAGTGATACAAGGTGGTTTTTCTAACTGGGAGCTCACCCTGGAAGTACAAAGCCCAACTTGGAAGCTCTCAGCAGATGATTCTGCCATTTCTCCATGGCAGGAATTTGAAGGGAGTTGCACATCCTCAGTGCCTTTTGCTCAAGTTTAACATAAGCACACTCCAACATAATGGGAAAAGAAGAGAGGTTTTTCTCTTAACAGTGATGGTGGGACTATGGAAACAACAAGGCTTATGTACAAGACTTGCTGAAGGAAGAAAAAGAAAAATCCCAAACACAGTCCTTAATTAACCTGGAACACAGAAGTAAACAATCTCACCAACAAACAGTACGATGAAAATCCAGTTTCAGTGAAAACATGATATCAAAAAAAGACCAATCGAAAATAAAACTCATTGTGCATCAATCCCTTTGATCCTATTTATGTACAGAGTGGAACTTTTCTCTTAAAGCAAGTTGTACCCAGTACAGAGATCTGGACCTAATACCTAAGTATTTTTAACTGCTGTGTTATAGTATATATTCAGATCTGGACTATAAATGGTAAACAGATCGTGTTAACTTCTGATGAAGTTAAGTATTTAGAAGACCAAATTTACAGTTGCGAATGCCATGCATTCAATAAAAGATCTCCACTATAGCTGCTAAAAACAAAATATCAAGCTCCTTTTTCTCCTTGGACTCCAAGAGTGAAAATGGCTTCCTGATCTGTACTTGTTAAAAATTTAAGCACCAGGGATTCAAAAAAAGAACAAAAAAAAAAAAAATCAAAAAACAAAACGAAAACCCCAAACAAAAAAAAAAAGGAAAGAAAGAAAATTAAAAAAGAAAAAAAAAAGCCTTACTACATGGCATTATACAAACATAGGCCACTTTGCAAAGGAGACAGTTGCAAACCAACTTGTAAAAAGTTAGCACTGTTTTCAGAACACAAGGCACAAAACAAAAGCAGACGTCACGCCAGAACAATGAACTTCACATGAAAGCTAATACCTGACCTGTACCATCCTTAAATATCTTACAATGTTAAATAGAGAAATGAAAAAAAAAATAAAAACAAAAAATTACAGCAGCAACATAATTGTAATTTTGACTTTAGAAACAGTGCGTAGACCCCTCCTGAGTTGTTTACTCCAACCATTTCAGAGACAGTAACTTAAAAGTTCTCAATGTTTGTTTCACAGGAAAAAAGTTTTCAGTGTCTGAGAAGTTAAACCTTTGTTAGGCTTTCTTGGATTTTTGCTTGGTAACTTGAAAAGTTAGGAGTTCTGTCCTCATCCAAGAGAAGATGCTTAAGTAAGGTTGTTCTAGAATTAAGCCCACTGATGTACCTTACATAAAAACTGACCAGGAAAATCTATAGTCTAAATCTCTTCAACATTTTGTTGGGAAGCCTCTACTTTCATCTTTTTAGAAGGTGGCACTCCTTCAGAGTCCTTCATGGGGAGGGAAGAAAGAAATACAACCATGTTATCATTGCATTCAATTTCAGGCAGCTGAAACCTCAAAAACATAAAAGCACCAACAAATCTCCTGCTGTGTCATCTGAGAAATACAAATCATCATCCCTGCATATGGGAATGATGCAACCAAACCCATTTGTTTCTACTCACATCTTACCTCAATGCCTTTTGTTGTCATCTACTGACAAAGGACAAAATTCTAGTTCCAGGCTAAAAAAACCAGAGTGAATATTTTAAGGAACAGCCTTGATGCACGGTCATGCATGGAATTCTCTCAGCTCCACCACAACCCACACTGAGTACAAACATATTTTCCTCCTCCTGTAGCCAAAGCAACATCTACAGGACAGGACATGCAAGGTTTGGAAAGCACAAACTGTGCAAGGAAACAAATCAACCTCCTCCAAGGAATCAAACCTCTGCTTGAGGACCTCAGAGTGAGGGGGGACAACTGGAAGAATAATTTCTTCCTCTCACCCACTCAGTGAGTGAATATTCAAACCCCTTGTCCACCAATTCTACACAAATTATCTTCCCTAACTGCAATTAATATGCCTTTACTTCTATAAAAGCTACTTTATGTCTGAAATGTCCTCAAAAGCAGCCTGTCCAGTGGATCAGGTCCAAGCAATTTGTTAACAAGGAATTTTAATATTCCCCTACAAAAGACAGACTGGTCTAAGAAACTGAAAAGTAAATCAGATCAATCCAGTCTTACTGCTCAAATTATGTGAATCACAAGAAGCCAATTAAATTATCCATAAAACCAGATACATGGACATTTAAAGCTCTACAGCTGCCTTTCTGTCATCACCTCTCAAAATGAATTCAAACACACAACTGGCCTCTGCACGTTTGCTTTTTGATAAAAGCAGCCTTTTACAAATTCTAAGCAACTGTGCTTTTATGCTTGAAGTTACGGTTTAGTTTTTAGATGCCTCTGTAATTATATCGTTTTCCCCAGAGGACTGAATTTCTGCTTTCTCTGAGCTATTCATGGAATTTTCCATTGAAGACTGTGAATTCTGTTCATCGGAGGTATCTGAAACAACAAGAAATCATTTTCAAGCAAACAAAGCATTCAGCAGGAGCTTTTAGGATCTCTTCTTATGAACAACATAGAATGGTTTGGGTTGGAAGGAACCTTAAAGATCATCTAGTTCCAATCCCCCTGCCAGGTTGCTCAATGCCTCATCCAGCCTGGTATTAAACACCTCCAGGGAGGGGGCATCCACAACCTCTCTGGGCAGCCTCTTCCAGTGTCTCACCACCCACAAATAAAGAAATTCCACATATAAACGTGTAATGTGCAAATATTAGTGGTAACACATAAAAACTGGATGAATAAATGGTGTCTGAAGTCTTCAATTGCTGGAGTCAGTCCCTAGAGGGAGCCAAGCTCCAGCACACGCTGAGACACACAACCAACAGCCAAACTCTTGGCAAACAAGTTTGAAAAGAAACTTTGCAAAGGGAATGACTGCAAGGAAACTTGCTCTAAAGGCAAAGGCAGCCACAGCAAGGGCTGGATTGTGAGAACCTTACTCTCTCTCCTTAGCTTTAGATCTATTCATTCATCAATTTCAGCCATCTATTTAAAATCCACATTTTCGCTTGCTGCTACTTCTAAGATCAAATTTAGAAATGTCAAGGTTGCAGAGTTTTTAATTCTCTTCCAACTCACTGTAGCTCTCATCTGCTTCCAATTTTTGGGCTTTGGGGTGTTTTGTTCTCTCTCCCAAAGCAGGACTTAACAGAGGACTCAAGGTTAAAGCACCCATTTATCTGAAGAAGAGACAGGAGCACTTAAAATGCCTTTACAGGTTAAAAATCTCTGTAAGCTGAATGCAGTAATANAGCCATCTATTTAAAATCCACATTTTCGCTTGCTGCTACTTCTAAGATCAAATTTAGAAATGTCAAGGTTGCAGAGTTTTTAATTCTCTTCCAGCTCACTGTATCTCTCATCTGCTTCCAATTTTTGGGCTTTGGGGTGTTTTGTTCTCTCTCCCAAAGCAGGACTTAACAGAGGACTCAAGGTTAAAGCATTCATCTGAAGAGGAGACAGGAGCACTTAAAATGCCTTTACAGGTTAAAAATCTCTGTAAGCTGAATGCAGTAATATCCAGAAGGAGAGACTCAACAGCAACAAAAAACAAACCACTCAAAACCAAAGCCCTTTGTTTGCAAAAGGTCAGTAATACTTCTTTCAGTATCCACAGTGCGAGGAACTCATTCTTTCCTTCACCTAATTTCAAAATCCCTTTTGACTTGAATGAATTCTCAGAAGCATGTATGGAGCCAAGTTTTATAAAAGGATCTCTTCACAGCTCCCCCAATTGAAGAAACATCTGAATTTATTCTAGATGAAGAGAAAGGCAAGATCAAAAAACATTTCTGGACAGCTTTGGTTAATTAAGATGTGATGTAACCAGCCAGTAATGGTTATTTTTGTGGTGTGCTGCATAAAAAGCACCACAAGCATTTTTGGAAAGTTTTCTGACTGAATTCAAGATAAAGTGACGCTTCTGATGAGCGGTCTCAAAGATCACATTCAGCTAACTAGGACACAACTTGTCTTCCTTCCCATGTCTCACCAGAAAAGCATGTTCATGCTGATAAAGAAACTAGTCCCAGTGGTCAGGAGGCATTTCAAATTCAGTTGAGATCCTGTGTGCCTCACAACTCAGGAGTGCCCTGTGATGAGCCCATGTCCCCACCAAAAAATCCCACTTAGAGGAGCTCCACATGGCCACAGTCTACCTCTTCAGGGTTCTGCTCACAACTAACTACCCATCACTCAGTGCCTGCAATGATTTACTTGCACAGCAAAATGTTCTCAATGTATCTGGCTGGCATGTTTTCAGTCTTTTAAGAAGTCCCAAACAATCCCCAAGCTTCAAGGAATCTCTCTGATTACAGTGTATTAACACAAGACAGACATACAAGGTCATTAAAACCATCCAGCTAAATAATGTCACAATTCCAGCAGGTTGATTGATCATAACACTTTTGGTAGATAAATAATTATTCAATTAATTTTTAAATATGGCATAAAGCCAACAGAAAATCCCCCCTACATTAATAATGGCTGCTTTTTACCATTGTTTTTCCCTTTCATTCTACAGCAGCTGGCTCTGGAACTGATCCAGACAACTTGGTGTGATGTTTTTTGAGCCTAAATTTAGTCAGAGGAGCACGTGCACTATGTAACACCTTCAGACAAGCTGCTTCAGAGGATACCAGACCTAGGGGTAAATCCTTACCCTTCACCACAACTAAAAATACTGAGATTGTTCTTTGAAGGATGTGGTGTTCTGAGTGATTTCAATTTGGTGGTGATTCAGTTAATAAATTGTAACACCATTTAACAGTGAAAACATTTTACACACTTAACCATTCTGGTACTACTAAGATAAAGGCTCTAAATTTAAATTGGATGGTACATCTACTCAGCTAAGAACTAAATCACGAGGGCATAATTTAATTGCTTTGCTATGGGAAGAATTCTACCACCAAATCATTAGAATTGTGTTAAAGACATTTTTTATCTATTCTAACAGGATGAAGAAAGTTATCTTTGCAAGAGCATAAGCACAGAGCTTGTTCCAATTACTCAAAAGACAATTTAAAGAGTGAAGCTCAGAACAATCCCTTCATCCATGTGTAGTTTTAATATGTGCACAACTGCACTGCAGTATTATAGCACTTTTAGAAAATTAGGGACAGAATTCAGAGCTAACTTCTGAATAAATAACTAGCAGAGGTAAGAAAAAGGCTTAAAGTTTACGTGATTAAAAAAATAATTTCAAAATAACTCACTTTTATTTGAGTTTTACACTAGGTAATGAATATTCAGGGTTCTACAAAGTTAATACTTTTCAGGATCACAGAATCATAGAAAGGTTTGGGTTGGAAGGGACCTTAAAGGTAATCTAGTTCCAACTCCCCTGCCATGAGCAGAGATACCTCCCACAAGACCAAGTTGCTCAAAAATGCGTTATTTTTCAGCCAAAAATGACTGAATGAGGACATTTGAAGGATGAAGAGTGATGAGCACCTCACCCATCAGCCATTCCCCTCACCCTGCCCTGTCACAGGGGGGGCACAGTGGAGATGCTTGCCCTAAGCCCAGCCTACACACATGGTAGCAGCCATTTTAAAGATTATTTAAAATGATTTCTTCTTAAGACTGTGATTTTGATAAAAATAAGACAAATATTTTCTTTGCTTCCCTTCTGAAAAGGCCCTGAATGTCAATCTGACCTTTCCAGTTGTATAGAAGCATCATCATCAGGCCATTTCCCACAAACAGAGATTTCAGAAGGCATTTCTTCCAAATAATTATTATTCAGTTCTTAAAATGGGTAAGCAAATAAAAAATACACTAAGGTTAACTTTTTTTTCTTTTGAATATGATCTTTTCAGCTTACCTTCTGAACCAGGCTGCTCCTTTGCCTCTGTCTGAGCATCATCAGACTTGACTTCAGTGCCATCTGCTTGCGTCGCCAAGTTCTGCTCTGGAGCTGGACTTGAATTACTGCTGTTCTCTTGTTTAATTGGAGAAGCATCAGCTATTGAACTCTGGTTGCTATTGTCATCTGTTAACAAAAGATTTAAAACAAGAAAACATAGTTAAAAATAAGTAGCACGTTCTTCTCATAGATAGGAGGAAAAAAATATTCAGGAAATTAAATTATCTCACTGAGGCAAAAGTTCAGGAGATTGAAATGGATAAAAAATTAATCCATATCTGCAAAAGTCCTGCTCAGTCCTTTAATTATAATTATACTTATAGAATTGAGTGGTTTGGGTTTGGGAAGGGACCTTAAAGATCATCTAGTTACAACTTCTCTGTCATTAGCAGGGACACCTCCCACTACACCAGGTTGCTCAATGCTTCATCCAGCCTGACCTTAAGCACCTCCAGGGATTGAGGGGGCATCCACAACCTCTCTGGGCAACCTGTTTCAGTGTTTCACCACCCACACTTGCTACACACACTGTAAATATCAACCAGGAGGCAGCACAAATGCAAATAAAAATGTACAGATCCTGTA
Organism: Turnix velox; assembly: GCA_013400935.1. NCBI lineage: Eukaryota > Metazoa > Chordata > Aves > Charadriiformes > Turnicidae > Turnix > Turnix velox. The sequence continues at coordinate 9,634 of VZTY01022980.1, forward strand.
ATCAGCTCCAATAGTGCTGCATTCTCAGCCACAATTGCTCCTGATCAATGGTGCTGGCCGTGTGTCTAAGCAATGGAGAATCTGACTCTGTGAGCTTTTACTTTCATAGCAGTGTCAGAGGGCAGTCAGGGCTGACCTTCTCCTACTCACCATGCATGTCCATCATCCCTGGAGAGGAGCTGTTCTCTGGAGTGGTCACCTCAGAGCCACACTTTTCATCTTTGCCTTTTTTCTTATTCTTATTTTTCTGAAAAAAAAAAAAAAACCAACAGGAGGTACCACAAAGAAATGAGAGTATCGCCGCAAAGAGAAATCCATGCTGCAATACAAAACCCTCATTACTTTTGCAAGCATCTCTCTTAATTTCAAGTGAGAAATAAAGTCAGTGTAATAATACCTGACCATGATCAATAATGCATTAGTGCCAATAACTGCAGGACTGGTTTTCTAACTGTACTCTTCTTCATGACAGAAACCACTAGGATATATAAAGGTTTTATCCAGATATAATGGTTAGCACTTATGGTTTTCATCTTCAAAGAACTGCCTTGGTTTTGTGAAAAGTACAAAGTTACCAATAATACACCTCATTCTACAAAGAGGGAATCTGAGCCACAATGATTAAATGGTTTGCTGAAACCCAGGCAGAGAAGTTGGGAGGTGCTGGCTGCTAACTTTGTACTCAGTCCAAAGAGCTACAAAAGCAAGGTCAAAAGAAGCTCCTGCTACAGCAGGGAAAGGGAAGAACATCGCTGATCAGAGACAGGGCTAAGATTTGTGAAACTACCCTGTTTCTGAGCTCCTAACTCTGCTCACTGCTTGCTTTATGCACATCAACACCACTACAAAGCTCCATACACTCTCCTTTTCACATCAGAAAGCTTGTAGGATACAGTCAGGCAGTATGTCAACAGGAATGATAACACATCTAGTTTTAACACTGAAGTGACAGCTTTTTACCTCTTTCTCAACACCCAACCTTGCAGAGACCTCCTCCTTCTTTACAACTAACACAGTTACTTCATTAAAACTAAAAGATGGATTGAGAAAAATCAGATGGGCCTAAAACACAGAGCATGAGCAAGACAGTCCTACAGGAACAACGGGGCACAACATGGACCACAAGCATTAAAATAAAGGAAGAGACAGGAGCATCCACCACGTGGAAAATCCCTGCCTGTGATGGGATGCAGCATTTTCAATTAAGAGGTGATGTAATAAATCTCACAGGAGACTAAGAGCCAGCTGCACTGCTTTTGGAGGACCTGAGAGGACAACTAAAAGCTTGACTCTAGAAACAATGCCCAGCAACCCATACATTGGGGTAAGACAGTGTCCTCCAACAAGTGAAGGAACTAAAATCTGTCAAATATTGTCTGAGATCGCAGAAAAAAATTCAACAAGTGACACCTGGAAGGCCTTTTACCTCTATTTTAAACAGGTTACTTATTTTTAAATTGTATTTTGACTTTAGGCAAACCAGATTTTACTCCCTAATAAGTAAAACAGAAGCAAAAGCACATGGATTTCTTAGGCAAAATGAAAGTTCAGAGGGGACATAATCTCTGACAGGCTTGATGGGTTTTTTTAAAAGGTAAAAAGGGCACTTTTCCCACAAGAGAAATATTGAAAAATGACTGAAAGCAATTTCAGCTGAAAAAGTGGGTTTTTTTGAAAAGGTTTAACCATCAAAGCAGTGAGGTTCTACAACAGCTTTCCAAAACTAGTAGGAAGAAAGAGCCTGGCTAATTCTGGTTCAAAGAAATGTCAAAAGATCTCGGGAACAACGTGTGGTGGGGGGAGTAATCCAATCTGTCTTCACTAAAATCAAAGACAACTTTTATTTGAAACATGAAGCAGTAAAAAGGAATATTCTAGTAAAAAGCAAGTATATTGTCTGCTCCTTTGCAGGTGGATGAAATTGGATATAAGAGGATGTCCACAACAAAATTAAGATAGCCAAGATGAACCCTACTTTTTATATTATATATGCATTTATTTCAACTGCAAGAACTTCCAGAGCAAAGAAGCAGAAACCTCATGACATCAAGCCTGCAACAACTGCAGCTGCACAACAGCCTCTATTTGCAATGACCAGAACATGACTGTAGGACACTAAAGTAACTGGTCTTGAACAAGTGTCCCAATTTCAGCAAAACTGGAACACAAACCTGAAGATGATAGTTCAAAGAACACAACTGAACTCTGCACAGAGAGATCATTACATAAACCAATTTTTCTTAACATAGATTCTCACTGCAGGTACCTGTCACTTTGAAAATTCATCCAGAAATTCACAAGAAATTCTGTTTCAAAGTCCCACAGCACTCATCACACAGGCATCCTTCAACTGTAGGATAATTTTCAGAAGCCACAAGCCTCAATATCCTTTGGAAGGTTCTCTTCCAAGTCTTAATAACCATAAGACTCTCCCTCTCTTCCTCACACTTACAGACAGCACAGCTTTTTCCCCTCTAGCAATAGGAATAACAAGATCAAGGGCAAACATTTGACAGCTGGAAAGAATGAACAGGGTTTTGTAAAGAAATCAGGAAAGGTTTCCTAATTCCTTAGTTGTAATTTCACAGAGATGCTGCTCAAGCACTGGGAGGACACAAGAGGCTTATCACAACTCTGACAGTCAGCTTGGAAATCTGTGGTACAACCAAAGGTACAGAAATAAACAAACTCTGTTATAACAACACCACTCAAAAGTGGTCTAGAGTTGGGACTTTGAGTAAGACAAGATCATGATATTATCTTGTCTGAAAAAACATCGTTTCACACATTTAATATAGCAGTTTTCTAACAGAATGGTCTTTATTTATATTTCAAATAAAGTAAAAAGCACACAACAGGAAGCACACAAGGAAGGAGCACCAAAGCAAGGCTATATACTCTATCACACTAATTTACTGTGGTACCATGGGTTGGTTTTCTCTCCAGAACAGTATCTAAATTTATAAAACAAGAGCACTGTTCATTTTGGAAAACAATTTGTAAGCCCTCTTAACTCTGACATTTGCACTTATTTTTATTCATGTCTGCTGTACTGCCTAGGCTGCATATCTTACCACAAGTGATCTTAGATCCTCAGGAATTTTTTTTGCCCATGAATTTGAGCAAAACTGTAGTGATGCTCAAATAGAATTTATTTTCTGCACAGTTTCAAACCAGATAGTTTCCTTCAAAACATCAGGCAGAAAAAAGTGGAAAGTATCATAGAATGGTTTGGTTTGGAAGGGACCTTCAAGATCATCTAGTTCCAAGTCCCCTGCCTCGTCCAGCCTGCCTTTAAACTCCTCCAGGGATTGAGGGGGCATCCACAACCTCTCTGGGCAACCTCTTCCAGTGTCTCCCCACCCTCACAGCAAAGAACTTCTTCCTTCACTCCAGCCTAAATCTCCCCTCTTCCAATTTGCATTCATTACTCCTAGTCCTGCCATCCTGGACCCTATTCAAAAGTCCTACCCAAGACTTTCTGTAGACATCAGCATCTCCCAAGAGCTCTTCTAGTCAAGCAGTTGCAAGACACACACCAGTCTTAGCTCAAAGGCTCAAAGAATAACGAGTGCATTTCTTTCAGCATTTCCCTGAACATTTTGAACAAAGCAAGACATTTGCAGGATACTTACATCATCCACTTTAGGCTCCGTTACTGGTACCCATTTGTAAATTCTTAGGGATGTGTCTCCAACTGTCACCCACTTCTTCTCCCTATAAAATTACAACAGAGGAGAAGTTAAACTTCAGATTAAAAAGAAAGAGATCTACTATTGTAAGTTGTCAAGGATTTAAATAGGCTTTTTAAGTAGGATGATCTCTATTACATCGTCTTTAGTGCTGCAAATTGTTCTTTGCATTTCCCAAACTTGTTAAGAGCACTGCTAACCTCCTGATTTCTCAGGGCTGTTACTCCACTGGGTAACTGCAGTAGCAGTAATGAGATCTGGATTAAAGATCCAGCCACTAAGAACAGCTACTGAAAAATGCACATTTAATGCCTACAATTTTCACTGAGGTTTCTAGAGAGCAGAAGAGGTTTTAGACAGACGAGCATGTTTTGATTGCCATGAAACTGTTTAATGGTGTTAGAAATCCAAATGCTTTTTGACCGTCTGAGGTTTATTTTTGGGTAGAAATTTGCTGCTAGCAATTGAACACTCACTCAACGCTCCTGTCAGACAGCTCTGAAATTCCAGCCTCGGAACCAACAGCTTTATTGGTAGCAATTATGTGCCGTGATGCAGAATTCAGACTCTGGAGAGCCTGGCTCTCTTGGAAAAGAAAGGCTGAGGCAATCAGAGGGTGGGGGAGAAGCATAACCTCCAGCACAGACCCCCGCCAGCCAGCCATAAAGTCCTGACATTGACAAATTGGGAAGGAAATTGGCTGGAGGGCGTCACTACATTAAGGGGTCAGGCAGTCACAGAGCCAGGAGAGGGAAAAGATGCTGAACACTTAGGTTAAGGGATGGATTCCTTGAGCTCTTTACAGCAGAACATTAAAAGAAGGTCCACAATGCCAGAGAAATTTCATCACGTTTCTGTGATCAGTTTTGAGGTCACTGCTGGTTCCTGGGTTTGTAATACAGCTCTGCAAATGGATCGATTGGAAGTTAACAACAAAGACCAATCCCATGAAATATTCAGAAACATCTGAAATTAATTTGGTGTGAGATTTCAAGGATTTTACTTTTTTTTAAAAGCACATTTAAATAATAGATTTGGGATACAGTTAGAGATATGCTTTTTTTAAAAAAAAAATGTTCTTTGCAGGAGAGTAGAAACTGGAAGTGACTCCAAATATTATGATAGCTCCATTTTTAGGAAGAGCTCCCAGAATGAAAAGCAGCTACGTTGTACAAATGCCACAAATATCCTATTTTTTTAGCTATTAAGCAAATCTTACTTGATTTCACTTTAGAGGAGACACTTTCCTGTGTTTGTTTTTGTGGAAAAAAAAGCTATATATAGCAATTGGTAAGTTTTGGATCTGTCCACAAGGGTATTTTAATTAAAGTATAAAACCATTTGGGTATCTTTTCTTTCTCACTGTTCTTCCTGGAGCACAGTTTCTCCTCGATGTGTTTAGATATATCCATCTGGGGAAGCTAGATGGCTAAAGTATGTCAAAACCCAATTTTATGCTAATTTGGAGCTCTGCTGCTGGATGTGATAAAAATGACAGTGGAGATGAGGGCATGTCAATAATGAGAGCATACTTAATTGTGAAGAGATGATTATGATATCATTTATTTTTTAAGGACACAAGGAAAACTAAACTTATTTCTACTTGGGAAAACCTTTGAAATTATGGAAATAAAACCAGCTGGGGTTTTGGTTTGGGTGTGGAGGGAGAGGTGAAGAAATGCCTTTTTTTGGAAAAAAAAATTAAAATCAAGGTTTTAGTCTTTTCCTACAGCAAAATATTACTTAGAGATGCTGCACTGGAAAACCAAAAGTTCAAGATACCTGTTAGCATCTCAAAGCAGCCTCACACAGCATCTTCACTGGACAGACTGTAGAACACAGGAGGAAACCTATATTAGTAACTTTTCCCTTCTATTATTAAAGTTAGACCTGACATTTTAATTCTTTTGAGCTTCTTAAGTATCACTTTAAGTCTTGATAACTCTGAAATACAGGGATTTCTTTTTTTTTTAACTGAATCCAATACATAGTAATTCAAACAACAAGGGGAACAAGGATATTTTTTGATGGAAGTACACCAACAGCCCAGTCCTGCAAACACTCATGGCTAAAAAGAAAACCCAACATCACACTGCTATTGTTCAAATACTTGTAAGCATTTACAATGTTGAAAGTTTAAGACAATAAAAGTATTCATAAAGGACAACCTCTCCTAAAAATAAAATCACTGGCAGCACAAACACAGATTTGTTAACAAAGAAATATAAAGACTTTCACACATTTATGATCAACAGGGAAATAACTTCAGGATTTCAGGTGCAAATGAAGCTCTGAATATCTGCAGTACTTACAGCCTTTCCATCTAAAGCCAAAACTCAAACCCGAAGACACTTCTACTCTAAAAATTCACTTTTTTTTTTTTCTGTGCAAAGGCACCATCCATCCTAACCAATTGACCAGGGCCCTTCCTTTCCAGTTTGAATGAGCTAACACTTGACTTGTGCTGCCTGTAACAGTAATTTTGCTAAATGATGCATAAACTACCAAATAATCTTGCTGACAAAATGCCAAAGGAGAAATTAATGCAACTCTTGTGCCAATTCTGCTGTTTCTCCTAGTTTTCCTGTCTGTAAAATGGATCTATCACTGAACTTGTCCTGAGACCCTCAACAGAATTCCATCACCCTTGCTAAATGACCACTAGGCAGTATTTCAATTTCACCATCCCCTGTTCTGCTATATAGGCTGATCTCAATATTGACTGGTGGACTGGGAAAGGAACACCATCAACCAGAGAGTTAATTGGACTAAAAAGGTGGTAATTATCAATTCTATTTGCCCATGCTTAGCTGCCAAACTCCACAGCTTTACAAAGAAAAAAAAAAAATCAACCATATTTTTTTCTGTTTCAAACCTCTCCTGCTCCTCAATGAATGATTTGGAAGTAACATCAGTGGAAAATGACAAAAAGTTAAAACACAGGAATACTTTTTTTTTTTCCTCCTTTTTTAATCCTCCACACCAAAAAAATATCTGATATATTTTAGTTATAGTACATTTAGAAACTAATCCATGCAACAGGAACGAACCCTAACATTTATCTGAAATTGTGTTAAAGCATTTTTAAATTCTGAACCACGTCTGCACAGCATTTAAAGGACAGCCAAGGATACGTTGGGTAAGCATTAGAACCAACACTCCTTCAGTGCTTATGCCTGCAGCATACTAATGTCCTACAATTCCCATAATTGAATACTCAATTCCCCATTCCAAATAGCCCTAGAATCTTAAAGTTATTTATGTTTTGTCTATTAACACTAAAGCTCTGAAGATGAGTATTAAATCCCATGTATAAAAGTAATATACAAATGCAATAGTGTATATTACACTTACAGAGAAGTGTGGCAAGGCAGCTCCTGCAGCAGCGAGTGCCAGAAACACTGGATGGCACAGAAACAGAAAGCTTTTACTGCCAATTTATTTTCATTCAAGAAAAGGCTTCCCCACTGCTTTGGCTTTTTTACCTTGACTATTCATTTATCATCACAGTGATCTGTATTTACAAAAGGATTTGCACCCACATACCCCACCTTCTGTTGATGATCACGAAGTGACGTCATAATGCTGAATTTATCACATCACACTCACTTGCATTGCAACAGAGTTTGGTGAAAATCACAGAATTATGACCTCCCTGTGGGATCAAGCAAAGGAGAAAGGGGAATGGGAAAGAAAATGCCATTATTAAACACAAAAAAGTGCCATAAGGTGCACAAAAAAAAAAAAAAAAAGTTTTTGAAGTGCAGGTTTGCTTTTCAAAGCACACCTTTTGCTACGTAGGTGTTTGTCTAGTGACTAATGTGAAGTAACCCCAAATCCACGTGGTGTTTCCTCATCGTGTTGCAAATACAATAGAAAACCATTTAGCACAGATACATGAAGACTAATTACTCAGGATACCTTCTCTCTCACTTGATTTATCTAGATACACTCAATTTTGAGATTCCCCTTTAATTTACACAGGCCAGCAGGTTCAATTTTAAGCAAGTTCTGCTACATTCTACGTTGCAAAAAGCACCAAGCACCTTCTCCCACAGCAAAGGGAAACATGGCTCATGCATGACAAATCTCTACCTTTTACACCCTACCTCCACTGAAGGCAGAAAGAACATCCTGGCTCAAAAAGAAATAACCATGAGATAGGAAAAAAAACACATAACAATTCAAGCATTATACCAATGTTTTTGGGCCACTACAGTACTTCACAACAATTCCTGCCCATCCACTGAGTATTTTCACTTCAACTCTGCTACTTGAACTTCAGTCTTAGCAGGAAAATAAACACAGCCAGACTAAACCAGGGTGGCAATCCAGTAGCAGCAGTCTTTTTCCAAAGAGGTGATGTTAAGAAGCTCTATGTAATTACTACTTTTCAGCATGAAAGCCTATTTCAAGAGGGAAACATGAGCAGCAAAACCCACAAAAGCTCAATCTCAGGGCATTACACACCACACAGAAATATTCTAGCAAGTATAAATGGAGACTGTGAGCAGAAAAGCTCCAGGAGTATTGTCTAGAAATTCTCCTCTTACCAGCCAAGATTAGTGAAACCAACCAGTGGAGCCAGGTACCACTGCCCATGGTGACTTTGCTCTTCAACTTTTATACAACACTCTTTGTTTTAAGCTACAACCTGCATTTGGCTCTCCAGCCTCTTCCCTACCCTAACAAACACTTAACACTTTCTCTAAGAACTTTTATCAATTGTTCAGGTTCACCTCTTCTACAAAAGGGCCTATCACTATCCCTAGATTAGGCCTTTGAGGTGTGAGAGAAAGGTCAAAGGACTTCTGCAAAGATATTGCAGTACAAAGATAAGGCAACACAATGAGATTTCCTCATTTCTGGTGAATTCTCTGAATCAGGGCACCTATCCTCCATCAGACACACCATGTCTTTATCCCTTGTTGTTTGCACAGTTGTCCAAAAGCTCAGTAATTCTACACATCCATGCTAATTATTTCACTGCTCCTTGAAGTGACCTACCACTTACACTTGCCTCCTGCCCTTTACTTGCCTTTCAGCCTGCTTTTTCTTTATTCCATTTAATAGATCACACTTTTCTAAAATGAGAGTGTTTCCCATATTTTTTCTAATGTTAAGGGCACAATAGTTTTTGGCTCTTCTCTCACCTCCTTTAGAATCTACTCATCAATCTTAAAAGATAAAACCCACTTTCACAATTCACCAAGGATTTCTTAGAATAGACTGAAAGAAAAACTGTAAGTACTGTTATAAAAAAAAATTGAACTGCTTTCTTAGCCACAAAAAAAATAAATAAAAAAAAAAAATTCTGCCACACAAATAACAGCACAACCCTGTACTCTGTAAGACACGTGCTATGTGTTTTCAAAGATCGTGCTCATTCAGGGGAGTAGTTTAAACAAAGGAGATATGGTTACACTAATCACGAGATAAAAATGTAACAACTCCACTGTTTACTACTAAGTTCCAGTAATAACAAACACACATGAAGATAGGGTATCTGCAAGAGCTTGCTGCCTAAGAAGAAACACTCATTTTCTAAGGAACAAAGTCTGCAAGGATGGAAACTCCTTTCCAGTAGGCACGCTCACAGACATGGCAGAGCAGGCATTCAGAAAAACCACATAGAAAAGCTGCTGTGCACCTCCACAGGTCGATAAAAGCTTTGGGAAGCATGCACCCATCTGCTTGGAAAAGTTCCCAGTTCAGTCTTTCTCCCTACTCACCCAAAGCACTCAGAGCGCACAGCTCTCAAAAAACTGCTGTGTGAAAGGTTGGATGCAAGGTATTTTAATCCTCGGTGGCTGCATTTCCACAGAAGAGCTGTGGATGGCAACAAATTGCTCCCTATTATGCAAATAAAACGGCACACTCGGAAATTGCCTATGTGGCTCTTCTGAAGATGCAGGAGTTGCCTGTGTTGTAAAGTTCAATTTAACCAGCCGAGTCTTCTCAAAACATTCAAACCACAAGACACAGAATCTCTCTTTCTAACTTCCCCCTTGTACATGGCTGCGGGGAGGAGGGAATCATCATGTTCACCTTTGAATTAGGAATCCATTAAAAATAAGGTTTATGTAAATACCAGTGAGATGCACACACAAAAACCCTCCTGACAATAAACAAAAGAAACATTCCATGACCCCGTAGAGGAATCCTTTCTCAGGTACGTTGCCTTTCATGAGGGTTAAAACGTATAAAATCCATTTATGCTGTAACATTTCTGCTTTACAGGGGAAGCCGCAGCAACTGATGGGATGGCAGAGAGCCCTTACCAAGGGGAAAAAAAATAATAATAGACATTTTGTTGAATGGCCAAGTTTCTGCCTCTACTCCTCTCTGCAATCCACAAGCCAGAACTCAAAGGGAAAACACCACGCTCATGAATGACAAATACCTCCAGACAAAACAGTCCCACGCATCCCAAAAGCTTCCTGATTAAACAAAAGTCCTGTCACGCTGCTGTTCATTATTCCGGCCCTTCAAAACCAGCCCAGCAGTCAGGGAACAGCCCCTAAAAACACCCACCTGGGTAGAAGAGAGTTCCTGAAACTGTGGTGTAGGGGCTGCCCCGGATTCCCTACACAATGGCTGGATTCTTTGAAATCCCCATCCCGTGCCCTGCGTTATAGGACACACGTCCCAGCTCTTTGTCCAGCTCAAGCCAACAGGGCCCATTCATCTGCTCAAAGCCATTTAAACCCAACAATCCTCCTCTTCACCAAGTAACAAACACCTTTAATTCCCTATTTCGCTTTCCTTTCAACTACAGTGAAGTTGCGACAGCACCGTCTCCTCATTTCACCAGGTTAAAGAAAAAAAAAAGAAGCTGGGTTATGCAGATTGATAGCAACCCAAGGGACTTCCCGGTGGATTTTAAATATTTAAAGGAAGTATTTTAAAGATAAGCTGCATGAAGACTACCGGAGAATCAACTTGCTAAGAAGATTCCCCCTCAATTCCCACCGGCTTTGCCCTTTATCTCACCCAAAAACCCCGGACCGAGCACACACAACATCGCAGCGTATTGTTTGAGCACCTCACGCTGACTTTCCCAACAAAAGCAGGGAAAAAAAGAAGACAAAAGGCAGAAAATGCCAAAAGGCTCTACAACAGGGAATTATTTCACTAAAGGTACAACCTTCAATTATACAATTTAAAACGAATTCCGGCGGCAATTAGGAGCTCTCTGCTGCTCCGCTCGGGGTTCACCGCGGCCGGAGCGTCTGTGGCGGACGGTCCCGCTTCCGTGCGGAACCCCGGCAACTTTAAAGCTGAGGTAAATTAACAAAGAAATAAACTCTTGGGCGCCTTATGGGGGTGTTTTTATAATAGAAACAAACTCCCTCGCGCTCTAGCTCCGCACGGAGCCGTCGGGGCTCCCTCAGGCCCGCTCCTCGGGGCCCTTTGTAGGGAGGACGGCGGGAGGAACCGGGCCCGATCCGCCGCTCGCTGCCGCCCGGCCCGGCCCGGGATCGGGGGAGCGGCGGCCCCGGGGGTCAGCGGGGAGCGGCGGGAGTCGACGGGGAGAGGGGCTCGGGCGCACAATGGAGCCGCCTCTCGCCCTCACACGCCGCCGCCGCCTTCATGTGACTCGCAACAGCGAAATGGCTTCTGGGTGCCGCCGGTTCCCCGCCCCCCCGCGACCGCCCGGCGGGCTCCGGCCCCGTGAGGGGACACGGCGGAGGCAGAAGCGTGGGGAGACGGCGAGGGGGTAGAGGGATTGCGGGAGCGGGGTCCCGGCGCGGCGCGGCGCGGCCCGCTCACCATTTGCGCACTTTCTCGATGGCCGCCATCACCCGTTTGATATCATCCTTCGCCCGGCTCCGGGTCTC
>VZTY01022980.1:22154-35701 GCA_013400935.1 Turnix velox
TAGTGGGAGGTGTCCCTGCCTATGGCAGGGGGGTTGGAACTCGTTGATCTTTAAGGTCCCTTCCAACCCAAACTATTCTATGATCCAGTGATAGGACAAGGGGCAGTGGGTGCAAGCTGGAACACAGGAGGTTCCATATAAATGTAAGAAAAATATTTGTCAGGGTGAGGGTGAGAGAAGAGTGTCCCAGGCTGCCCAGAGAGGGTGTGGGGTGTCCTTCTCTGGAGACATTCAAACCTCACCTGGACACCTTCCTGTGTGACCTGATCTGGGTGTTCCTGCTCCAGCAGGGGGATGAGACTAGATGATCTTTCCAGTTTCCTTCCAATCCCTGACACTGTGTGTGACTTCACTCACTCCCACCCAGCACACAGCTCTTTCTTTGCACTAACTGAACAATCCCAATTACTTTCAAAGCACAAAACAGCAATCTCTGTTAAAAAGAAAAACCCATCCCCACTGAAAGGAAGGCTTACATTATTATTCAAATTGCTGCTGAGGATGATGTAAAGAAGGAAGCCCGTGTTCAACAGCTCTTCACTGATCTTTCTGCAGCAGCTTAGATCAGGCTCATTACGCTGTTTACACACACACTGTAAGATGCCATCCCCTCGGTATTACTCTGCTAATTAGAACTACTTTCAGACAGAGAAAGCAACTTTTAAAGGCCAAAATGGAAGCCTGGTTGTAACACACCACATTCTTTTCTTTGCTGAGATTCATTGAATTTGTAATTACAAATCCATTCTAACCTATCCCAGCACGTTGCACACTATGATTTACTTCATCGACAGCTTCTACATTGCACTTTTGCTGACAGCTTTCACAAAAAAATACTGCCTTAATGTAATGAAGATGGACTGCAGTTGCCATAAACCCATCTAAAATGAACTCTAGGAAATTTCTGGACAAGAATGGGGTGGCCAATGCGAGAAGAAACTGCAGCAACTTCTGCTTCACTCTTTACAGCCACCCCAGTGTGCTCCTGCACAGCTTTGTGGTAAATTTAATTGCTTAAGTGGGGACATGAAGATGATCAAAGGGCTGGAGCCTGTCATGAGGACAGGCTGAAAAGGTTCAAGGAGAAGAGAAGGCTCAGGAGGGAACTCATAGTAGCTTCTCAATACCTGAAGGGGCTACAGAAAGGCTGGGGCAGGACTTTTTAATAGGGTGCAGGATGGCAGGACTAGGAGTAATGGATGCAAATTGGAAGAGGGGAGATTTAGGCTGGAGAGAAGAAGGAAGTTCTTTGCTGTGAGGGTGGTGAGACACTGGAAGAGGTTGCCCAGAGAGGTTGTGGATGCCCCCTCAATCCCTGGAGGTGTTTAAGGCCAGGCTGGATGAAGCACTGAGCAACCTGGTGTAGTGGGAGGTGTCCCTGCCCATGGCAGAGGGGTGGAACTAGATGATCTTGAAGGTCCCTTCCAACCCAAATCATTCTATGAATCTACAATTCTAAGTTAGAGCTCAATGAATACAAAACTCTGGGATCTTTACCTTTTAATAAACACAAACATTTTGAAGATACTTGTGGAAAGGAGATGGAGGGATGGAGCTAGTAAAAAACTTCATGGCAGTTATGCTTCATTGCCTCTAATGAGCAAAGATTCACTTCTATTTCTTGTCTTTTTTTTCTGGCTCAGCAACAGGTAAGCCCAGAATGTCAGCAGCAAAAATCTCTGCTGTGATTTCTGCTGGAATTTCTTCTTCAGTCAAAGCTGCTGCACCTGGAGAGCAGTAACAGCACCACAAAACACTCAATAAGCAACATAAAAATGGCTTTCCAGATCAGTAAAATTTACAAGTAGCTGTAAGTGCATGGAATGCTTTTCAAGATGTACAAAGCAATCGTGGAGAATGTATTGGTTTACTCACTTAATACTTGATGTGTTGCTATCTGAGGAGGGGCTGTTTGCCAGAGCATGGAGCTACAGGATTAGGGGCAGTGGTTTGGAACTACAGTGGGGCAGGGTTGGATGAGACATGGGGAGGGAGTTCTTCTCCATGAGGGTGGTGAGGCACTGGCCCTGGTTGCCCAAGGAGGTGGTGGAAGCCCCACAAATGCCTGGAGACATTCAGGGCCAGGCTTGTTGGGGCTCTGGGCAGCCTGGTCTAGTGTGGGATGTCCCTGCTCACTGCAGGAGGTTGGTTTGGATGGCTTTTAAAGGTCACTTCCAACCCAACATATTCTATGATTGGAGGCTGTGAGTCCCACCCTGCAGTCGATCCCTGCCTCAGGAGAGCCAAGGGGCCAAATGCAACTTTTATTCACTGGCCATTCGGTGTGACTTTTAGGATCTCAAGGAATCTGTTGATTTCAAAGCTGCCTTGCAGTACTAGGAGTTCCCCTTCAGGAGCTGCATCTTCCCTGCAAGCTGCCCAAACCAGATGCCATTCTGGACAGGTGTGGACTGGGATGTGAGTTGTACAAAACGTGTCACTTCCCATCAGCTCCAGTAACAATGGGCAACGTCACTTGGCTGCAACCAGTGAGTCATTGGCTGTTCTAGACTGGTGTGGACTGGGGCATAAATTGTAGAAAAACAACAAGCAGTTCTCAACAGCTCCCTCACAATGGGCACTGCTGCCTGGGTGACATCAACACTGTCATTTCCATGTTGTAGGGTTCCTTTTCTGCCTCTGGACTTTGGTGTGTTTCTCATTCCAGTTCCAAGTCAGCACACAGAGAGAGAGCAACCTAATCTTGTCAGGTCCCAGTTATAATTCATTGCCCATTTATTTCCAGGCACACCCAGGCAATTGCTGCATGGATGAAGGACAACCTACAACTCCAGGACTATTATTGCAATCCCATATGAGTGTTTTAGACAGCTCAGGGCCCAACAGGGTAATTGGCTTGTGATTTAAATGATGCTGGTTGGGAATTGAAACAATCCTGCTTCTCTGCTGCACAGAATGTTAATCCTCTACCTGAGGTGCCCAGATCTGAATCTTCTCCTGGAGGATGTTTGCCCAGCAGGATGGTCAGACACCGTGCCAGCTCGTCCTCTGTCATATGCTCTCCTGTACACAACAAAGCAAGACCAGCCTTGTGGGTCTTAGAAGGCAACTCAAACAAGAGAACTGCATGACAAAAAATGACAGTTTAAATGAGGGTTTGACTTCACTGATAGATGCTGCCAACCAAAATGTGTGATCCCAGCACAGATAAAAGCTGATCCCAAGGAAAATTGTTCTTGTGTGTTGCATTTTGAGCAAAAAAAAAATGGTTTTCAAAGGGAGAAATTCTCATGCAGACAGATCTTGTGGATGTCCCCACCCTAGAGATGTTTAAGGCCAGGCTGGAAAAAGCACTGAGCAACCTGATCTAGTGGGAGGTGTCCCTACCTATGGAAACTAGATGATCTTCAAGGTCCCTTCCAACCCAAATCATTCTATCATTCTATGATTCTTTAGGCTGAATTGCACTTGCAGAAGCTTGAACTTCTATTGCCACTGAAAAATTCCTGGCACCAGATAGACCACAGTCCCTGTTGCCTGGTGTCAGTGTCAGCTGTCATTTCCACACAGAGGAGGAAGAGGAAGTAGCTAGGAATTCTTCATCTGATAACCTGGAATAACCTGGACATGGCCCTTGTCCCCAGTTAGCATCTGACTTGTGCCCTGGAGCACAGTGTTGTAGATCAGTTGTGAAACTGTTCTAGCATCTATTTATGTTCACACCATCTGTATAAATGAAACTCTTCTCTCACTGGTTGAATCCTTGATTTCCCAAGATCTTTGTAGCAAGGAGTTTTACCAGGTGATGGACTGAGTAAAAACACTATTTCTCTTTATCTGTTTTAGTGCTAAGCTGCACTTTCACAACAGGAGCAAATCCACAGAAGTTTATTATTTTCCTCTTACAGCCATAAGCATATTTTTTACACAATTTTACAGTGCTCCCTGATTCAGCTAAACCATCCCAACTTTTCAGATTTTAACACATAGATTCAGTCTGTTGCTGACCAATTTGATCCCTCCTTTCTTCTCTTCCTCTTTTTCATCCTTTGACAGACCTCAAAGCACCTCAAAACCAGCAGAAATTTCCAGAGCAGTTGGAAGTACCTCCGAGACAATAGCTGTGATTATTCAATTTAAAATTCTAAGGCAAGGTGGCTCCACATGCCTGCCCTGGTTACCAAGCTATAGCTGCACATTAATTTTTTGCTGCAATGAATCTGGGCTGAAATGGGAGGCAGAACCAGGAAGCATAAAACTAATATTAGAAAAGAAATAAGTCACCTCTGCGCTGAAGCAGCAGCAGTAAGTCTCCTCTGTCAATAACTTTCTCTCCATTCTCATTCTCATAACCAAGGACCTGAAAGGCTCGCTGGATTTTCTTCATGGACAAGCCAAAAGCAGGTCGATGGTTTAGATAAAGTTTAATAAAATCCTCTAAGTTGATTTTTGTCACTTGCTCTCCTGTATCCACGTACTCACTGAATTTCACCTCGTTTATCATTTCTTCAATCTAAAAGAGCAAAGCAAGACAGAGAGTTTAGAGTTGTGTTTTTGAGGAGCATCAGGACATTTTTCTGATCTTATGAATGCAAATAGACTGTGATTATGGATGTCCTGGTAGCACAGATGTCATGACCATGGCACAACAATGAGCTTGAGGATGGACCCAGACATCAATGATCTCCCCCAACTCTCCTGTGGTGGATTTCTGCCTCTACACAATCCAAAATGTGCTTGGAGAGGTGACATCCTGCTGACATCTCATCTTGAACAAACCAGCAAACACTGGCCATGCTTGATACTAGTGGTTTACCTGAAATCAAGCACTGTGAGTCAACCCAGTTGGCAGCTGTGTGTCCAAAGAAGGGCCACGAAGATGATCAAAGGGTTGGAGCAACTGCCCTATGAGGACAGGCTGAAGGAGTTGGGGTTGTTCAGCCTGGAGAAGAGAAGGCTCAGAGGGGACCTCAGAGTAACTTATCAGTACCTGAGGGGGTCCTACAGAAAGGCAGAGGAAGGAATTTTTAACATAATATCGGATGGGAGGACTAGAAACAATGGATATAAATTAGAGGGGGATAGATTTAGACTAGACATAAGGAAGAAATTCTTTACAGTGAGGGTGGTGAAGCACTGGAACAGGTTGCCCAGGGAGGTTGTGGATGCCCCCTCTCTGGAGGTGTTCAAGACCAGGCTGGACAGGGCACTGGGCAAAATGATGTAGTGGGAGGTGTCCCTGCCTATGGCAGGGGGTTGGAACTCGATGATCTTTAAGGTCCCTTCCAACCCAAACTATTCTATGATTCCATGATTCTATGATCTGCTCCCTGCCTTCACCACACTCATGCTCCAAGAAGCAAAACCCCTTCCAGATAAAGAGGCAACAGAGAAACACCAGGAGAATTGCCCATTGCCAACACATCCCAGGAAGCTGATGCAAGATCTCTCTCTGGAGAGGACTTTGCATTCAGCCTTGGGCCTTTATCCTCGTGTCACAAGTTTTTCCACTGAATGAAGCCTGGGGAAGAGGGAAATCTCAGCCTTTAGCCTTTTTTTCCTCGCACAGCAAATGTCACACCAGGCGAGAACAGTCAGCTCGAGCTGATCTGGGATTAGGTTTTACATCAGCCCCACTGAGCTACAAAAGAGAAACACAAATTCCCAAAAGCAACCTCAAACTGCCTTTCCCCCCACCCTCATTTTTTTTCTTTATTAAAACACTCTGGAGAGAGATGAACTTTCTCTCTGTATTTTAATACTGCCCTGCCTGCTTGGAGAAGCAGATTGCAGGTTCTCTGGTTTCACAGCAGCTTAACACCTCTCTTTCCCTGCCTGAAATGCTACTTTCATTTTGATGTGTGTGGCAGGGGAGGGTTAACAGTTATTCTTCCAGAGATGTCTCCCAGGGGAATGTGCTGTCTCTGTCCTCAGGAACTGAAAATGTAATGAGCCAAGGAAAAAGACCTCACCAAGTACAAGGGGATAACACCACAGCTTGACACAAGGGCAAAAGCTTAGACAAGGACTTAGACAAGCATTTGCTGGTTGTGGGGGCTCCAAAGCAAGTCTGGGAGGTGATGGCTGTGGCAAAGGTCCTGCCATCCATCTGCTGGCTCTGCTGGTAGAGAGAATGCCCAGGCAGATGGGGTGGCACTGACTCACAGCACCCTCACAGCAGCCCATGGGCTGATTCCTGTGCAATCAGCAGAGACAAACGAAGCCTCCCCCGCAGAAAGATGAAGGGAACACAAAGCCATGTGCTGCTTCCCTTGGGAGAACTCCTCCTGCCTTGAGAAGGGCTGGAGCTGGTGCAAAGAGGTCGTTATTTAAATCTCCTTGCTTTAGATTCAGGGTTTTTTTTAATTTTTTTTCTGTCTGCATCTTAATTACCCTTTTTGCCAGGTTACAACATTACAAATGAGGTCTGTGTACAATACAAACTGCCTGGCAGAAGCAGCACCCTTGTTAAATCTGTTCTTTGCTGTGAAATTTGAAGCTAAAAAGCTCTTGAGAAATATTTGATGGGAAGCTCCTCTGTTGGAACCTGAAAAGCAAGCTGAGAGGGAGCTTCTGCAGAGTTTATCCATTATGGAAGAGCTTTAAGTTTCATAGGAATAAAAGCTGCTGTCTCCATCTAAAACCATTCTTTCATCACTCCCAGGAAAAATATGAAAAATATGAAAAAGATGATATGTCAGTGACCAAGCAAGAAGCGGAGCTGGACATTCCCATCCATGCTGGTAACACATGTGGGATGTTCTTGTTGAGTCTCCATCTGCCCTGCAGGGTCTCAGCCCATGCCCCCCCAGCCCATGATACTTGTAAAGCTGCTCAGCCACCCAGAAATCACTAACCAAAGCACTTCAGCCCATGGACTTTGCAAAGTTGGAGGCTACAGCCCTTGGCAGACAAAGGAAGATTAATTTATCCACTTTCTCAGTTCATCTTTTGAAGAAAACCACACCAGCAAAGCACCAGAAGCCCCTGAAGCCACCTTTTGAGAAACAATCTGAACCATCAGGCTCCAAAAGTTTGCTCAGTCTTCCCAGTGCTTCTCTGATGAGGAATCATTACTTTTTGAGGAAATTTCTGCCACTATTATATTGATACAAACCAGATTAAATACATGAAAAGCCACCAAATATACTCTGAAGCCACCAGTGTGACAACACCACTCAGTTTCTAGCCCTTTTGAGACACTTGGTAAATAGAATTGCTTTTTTTTTTTAATTTTAATAATAGCAATAAAAACAACCTGACCCACCTTTTCCTCTGATGGATAAAATCCCATTGCTCTCATTATAGAGGGAATTTCCTCCAAGGGAATCCACGTTGACACCTGTCTGGTCTCCAGTGTATCAATACCATGGCTGCTCAGCTGTGCATAGTAAAAATAGTCCTCCAGCTCCTGCAAGGAGGGGTTCAAACAGGACACTGTTACAAGTTCAGTTACCAACAGGAGCAGGAGATAAGGTTCTTTTTTCAGACTGAATAGCAGCCACAGCAATGAGACTGCTGTTAAAAACCAGCTAGATAAAAAAAGAAAGAAACATCCTGTATAAAAGCATCATAAACTCCAAGCAGATATTGCCAGAGAGCATTCACAGTGAGCATAATTACCCTGAAGAATTGCCCTTCTTTGCCACCTTCCAGCAGGTTGTAGAATGGGATCATGTCCTCCCCACCCAGGGAAGCAGCAGCATCCAAAGCACTGGCAGGAGCAGAAGAAAAAGTTCATGTGAGGAGAGATTTCACGTTTCCCTTTCTACTCATTGTTCACACACACACACTTGCAATAAAGAAGTGAAATCCCCAGGCCTCAGAAATCAGGAGAGAAAAGCACTGCCTCGAAACATCAACTACTTTATCATCAGGCTGTAGTTCTACAGCATGTTTCATACCCAGGTTTTACATACAATAGCACAGTGTGGGAGTTAAGTTGTACTGAATGGTCCTCTTGTTTAGTGGAACAAGCACAGGGCTGGGAGCCAGGAGCTTTTCCCTAGACTTGTGTTTGCTACCTAGTATTCAGTTTTTCTGCTTCCTTATGGAGGAATATAGGGAAAAGGCTCAGGGGGAACCTTATAGTGGCTTCTCAGTACCTGAAGGGGACTACAGAATGGCAGGGGTAGGACTTTTTGATAGGATATATGATGGAAGGACTTGGCACAGAAGATGTAAATTGGAAGAGGGGAGATTTAGGCTGGATATAAGGAAAGTTCTTTCCTGTGAGGGTGGCGAGACACTGGAACAGGTTGCCCAGAGAGGTTGTGGATGCCCCCTTCCTCCCTGGAAGGGTTTAAGGCCAGGCTGGATGGGGCATTGAGCAACCTGGTCTAGGGGGGTTGGAACTAGATGATCTTGAAGATCCCTTCCAACCCAAACCATTCTATGATTCTATGAATCAAGGAAGAGAAATTAGCTAGATCAGCATTTTTAACCTGCAGAGAGGGTTTGCAATAAGCCACCCAAACCCAAACTCCCTGTTCCTTGATCCAACCTGTTCCTCTCCAATAACTCAGTCCAACCCCATTAAACCCCTTCCTCAGCTGTAGCAGGTGACTGTTACAGGTGCAGCTCCCTCATTAAGCTGAAATCACCCCAGTACCACCTCCCAGTTCCCATTTCAGAGGCAGTTGGAGCCAGAAGAATCTGTTTGGCTGGTGGAGATGAAAAAGGAAACCAAGCCTGGCAACACAAGCACAGCCTGGCATTGCCACATCACTCCCCACACCTGGCAGCAAGGCTTCAGCTTTCACACACACCCCTCTAGTCCTACCTCCACTGGGTATGGTTTGCTCCATAGTTCTTTTTTTGTCTTTTTTTTTTTTTTTTTTTTTTGAAAGCCTCATGCTTTTTTTTTTTTTTATAATTAAGTTATTTGGGTATTAAACACAGCGGAGATGCACAAGATGCCAGAAGCAGCAATAAAATGATAATTAGCTCATCAAGAAGCTTCACTCAGAAAACAAATTACAAAGAAATCCAACGTTGCCTGGACCCTGGCCAACCATTATAAAAAGGGATCATTTATATTCTATTGCCTTCCTTAAAACGTCGCTTATTCTGACCCCCGACTGCTTAAGCCACACAAAGTGGAAAAGAAAAATAAATAAGCCTTTTGCTTTCCCCATCCAGGTTTCCTTTGTTCTGGCACACGAAGGTGAGCTGGCTCAGCACCCTTTGGGCTTAGCAAGGAGGATTTTACACAGGACCCATGCCTGTCTTAAAGATGAAGGCTTTGTCCTGAGAAGGTGAGAGGTAATGATGCTTCACAGGTGTCCTCTCAAAGGCAAAAAGCAGAGTGAGGGCTAAAAGCCAGCTCTCTTGGGCTTGATGTGCCAGGAGACATGCTGTGTGCTAGAAGGTTGGCATGGCACAATAAAAAAAAACCCCAGTCACAGACCAATAGAAACCACACCATGTTTTCTGGCTTCAACCTGGGCTAAGTCCCTTCCCAGTCATAGAATCATAGAATAGTTTGGGTTGGAAGGGATCTTAAAGATCCATAGGCAGGGACACCTCCCACTAGATCAGGCTGCTCAGTGCCTTGTCCAGCCTGCCCTTGAACACCTCCAGAGAGGGGGCATCCACAACCTCTCTGGGCAACCTGTTCCAGTGCTTCACCACCCTCACTGGAAAGAATTTCTTTCTTATATCTAGCCTGAATCTACCCCTTTCCAATTTACATCCATTGTTTCTAGTCCTCCCATCTGGTATCATATTAAAAAGTCCTTCCCCTGCCTTTCTGTAGGACCCCCTCAGGTACTGAGAAGTTACTGTAAGTCCAGCGTGAAGAAGTTGTTCCTCACTGGTTTGACAATTTTGAGCTCATTTGCAGCTGTCTGTTCCTTTCTGTATGAGTAGTACCAGGTTTTGCAGTCACCCTTCTCAAGGGGAGAGAGCCCTCAGCCCTGCACACACGATGCCAGGAGCAGTTTTGGTCCTTGGCACGTGAAGAATCCAAAATCTACGTCCTGCTTTTGCCACAGTACCCGCCTGCAACATGGCAGCACGTGTCTGGCACCTGCCCGAGGAGCTGGCAGAGGGGAGCTGCACACTTGCTGAGAAAGGCAGAAGAAATCTGGCAGGGGTTTATCACTGATGCTCGGGGCCAAAGCCTGGAAATCCTGGTTTGCACAAGCAGCCTTCATTCCTCCAGCCTCCCCCCTTCACTGCAGTCCATTTACTCGTGTAAGCACAGCTTTATAGGATTAAGGTGGCTTGTCCTAAATCCAGTCTTCAAATGCAGGGGGGATTTCCTAGCAAATGCTGGCCTATCCCATTTGGAGAGCAGACACTTTTGCATCAGCAGCCACCCCGTGTGCTCCTCCTGCAGCCAGTGCCCCACTGATCCCCTGTATAACCCCAGCAATCCCTTAGCATGCTGGCCAGGCCATCACTAGGACCAGAAAAGCCTCTGCTCAACTTCTCACCATTTGGGTACTGTTTCACAGAATGTCAAGGATTGGAAGGGACCTCAAGAGATCATCTAGTCCCATCCCCTGATGGAGCAGGAACATCTGGACCAGGTCACACAGGAAGGTGTCCAGGTGAGGTTTGAATGTCTCCAGAGAAGGAGACCCCACACCCTCTCTGGGCAGCCTGGGACACTCTTCTCTCACCCTCACCCTGACAAAGTTTTTTTCTCTTATATTTCTATGAAACCTCCTGTGTTTCAGCTTGCACCCATTGCCCCTTGTCCTGATGTCACTGAGAAGAGCCTGGCTCCATCCTCCTGACACTCACCCTTTCCATATTTCTAGACATGTATGAGGTCACCCCTCAGTCTCCTCCAAGCTAAAAAGAACCACCTCTCTCAGCCTTTCCTCAGAAGGGAGATGCTCCAATCCCTTCATCATCTTTGTGTCTCTGTGCTGGACTCTCTCCAGCAGTTCCCTGTCCTTCTTCAACTGAGGGCCCCAGAACTGGACACAACACTCCAGATGTGGTCTCACCAGGGCAGAGCAGAGCAGACTAGGAGTATTTTATAGGCATCACAGCAACAGCCTGCAAAGTCTACTGGTTTAATGCTTGCTATTGACTATGTAGTTACATCACAGAAAGGGGAAAAAAACAATCCCCAAAAGTGTGTCCCTCCTGTTTTGGCTGCCACCACACAAACCTACTTGGGGTCATTGCAACCCAGGCTGTCCCCAGTGCCATGCCACCAACCCAGCATGGTGTCCACTGTGCCAAGCTGGCTGTAGAATCATAGAGTGGTTTGGGTTGGAAGGGACCTTCAAGATCATCTAGTTCCAACCCCCCTGCCATGGGCAGGGACACCTCCCACTACACCAGGTTGTTCAATGGCTCATCCAGCCTGGCCTTAAACACCTCCAGGGATTGAGGGGGCATCCATAACCTCTCTGGGCAACCTCTTCCAGTGTCTCATCACCCTCACTCTATGTAGACCACGAGCTTGGGTTTTTAAAGAGCCTGTTTGAGTGAAAGGCATGAGGCTTCTCTACTAATAACTTCCTGGAGCTTGGAGCCCCCAGGATTGAATGCTGCCAGCCTCAACTCACACTCAGAGCCCTGCAAAGAAATAGTCCCCATACAGCACCCTACCATGCTGCCCCACCAGTGCAGCACTTCCCTGCACCCCAGGATAAATGCAGAAATAACTGGGCCACCTGGCTTTAACTCCTCTGGACACAAAGAGAGAGCTTTCAGGACAAAAGCCCCATTCTCACTGCAAATACTGGGGAACACTTGCTTCAGCTGTGTTGGCCAAGCAGCTGTGGAAAGCCATGACAAGATTCCTTTCTCCTCCCCACAGTACTCACTTGAGGTTGACTTCCCATTTCATGACGGTGCGGTCACTCCCCCCCACGGTGAAGATGTAGCAGCCATCGTAGGAGGCAGCAAAGTTCGAGACACCCTCAGGGTGGCAAATGAAAGCTGAGGACTTGTGGGGGTTGCCATCTACAGGCAAAATCTGCAAACCCACCTGTAGGGAAAGAGGAAGCCTTGGGAGGGCTGAAGATCCCAAGGGAGGGTGACACTGCATTGTCCTCCCAGGAGCTCACTCAGCTCTCTGATAGACTAGGACCACGAGCCCTGTAGGTGGGTCTCCATACCTTGTCCTTTGTAATGTAGGCCAGATAATATTTCTTAGGGTCCACAGTGTTGGTTGTTGGGAGGATTTGCATCTTCTCTAGTGGGGAGCCATAGGTTGGTCCCAAAAGTGTCTTCCTAAAAAGCAAACAATCTTTCCATCCATTTTTGCTCTCTCAATGGCTGCTGTACACAAGGACAGGCAGATAAGGAAAGGTGTGATGGCTTTGTGCTACTGGCTGAGAGGACAGGATGGGGACCACATTGTGGATAAGAGAAGAATTTAGTGCTTGGAGATCATTCAGGCCTCATGTTTTGCTTGTGTGGACTCCTGTTTCTTTATCTGACCTCTAACTGCTGCATCCCACGTGCAACATGCTGGGCAGGTGAAGATCTACCAGCACCTTACTANGTTCTTTATCTGACCTCTAACTGCAACATGCTGGGCAGATGAAGATCTACCAGCACCTTACTAGTGAAGAGCAGAGTGAACAAAAGGATGAAGCAATGTGAAGACCCTAGAATCATCCCAAGAGCTGTGCCACAGGCAAACAGACACTCATGGGTGGGTGTAGGGCAGGAATTAGAGGAGAACATGGAGTCAGGATGGGGCTTCCTAGTCAGGGGTAGCACAAATCTCTCCTTTACCTGCACATTTTGGTTGTTGCATTGTAAAGCTTCATTTTGTAGCAGCTGTTGGCAGTGAGGAAGAAGGACTCAGTGCTGAGCTGTGGGTACCAGGCCAAGCACAAGGGCACAGCAGCCTGCTCTATACGGTTCCTTTGCAGGACCACCAGGTGGTCCTTGCTGCTGCTGCTCAGCTCATATTCAACCTGGAGGAAAGAGAAGGAAACAATCTGCCACAAGAACTTGGTGAGAAACAACTCCCTGCCATGGGGCTGTTGGACAGAAAGTTAGGAGATGCAGAACCTAAACCTGAGTCTTCCTCAGTGCCCTCATCCAGCCTCACACTTCCACCACAAAGCTCCACTGCCCTTCCTTCAGACTTCCCCATCAACCTACCAGCTGTCTGTCCTCCCCAAGGCTCAGCAGCCTGGGCTCATTGCTGTCCAACTGGACTCCAAAGAGGATGCTCCTGATGGGTTTGTAGTGGGAGTGCAGCCCTGCCAGGTGTTCCCAGCACCTCCTCCCATTTTGCAGGACTCTCTTGTAAACAGTAACTGCATATTTCTCATCCTGAAATGACAGCACAACAGGTCAACAAGCCTCCCATGATCCCCCACACGTCCCCTGGCTAGCAGATGGACATTTTGCACATCCCCTCCAGGCTTAGCTCCACCCTTTAAGATCTTGAAGTCCTAGCAGGAGAACTAAAGTCACAATGAGGATAAAAACACTGGGTTCTACAGGTTTGGGCAGCTTCTATGGCTGGAGGACATCTCTGCCATGCTCTCACAGTAGTAAACTGAGTTCAGTGACTCCCTAGAAGCTACAAAGATGATCCCCACTGATGTGCTCTACCAAGTTCATTGAAAAGGGAATCTTTTCCTCGGTACAAATCA
>VZTY01022980.1:40547-53818 GCA_013400935.1 Turnix velox
AGGTGACATTCCCTCCCTGTCCCACAGCAAGGCCACCAGAGGCTGGTTCTTTCCTCCTCAAACTGAGATGACCCTGCTTGGTCCCTGCAGGTGACATTCCCTCCCTTTCCCACAGCAGGGCCATCAGAGGCAAGAACCCCAGGAGAAGATGAAGAGGGGAGAGAGCTCCTCCTGACCTCAGCTCAGGCAATCCTGGCTTGTCCCCTTGACCAGGACAGGATGGGGACATGGTCACTGTTTTATTAAGAAGACACAGTGCTGTTGCCAGGAGGAAAGTCAAGAGGGTGACCTTCTGTGGTGTGTCCCCTCACTGTGCTCACCTGGTTGCTCAGGAGAGGTGCATCATACTGCAAACCAGCATCACCCTGGGGAAAGTGGAGAAAAAATCCAGGACATCATCTGAGCCCACACTCTGGTGCCCAAAGCAGGACTCATGATGGAACTAAAAGGTTCCAAGACCTTCCAGGTAACACATAACACCCTCCCCCTCCACCTGATCCTCTCCCAGAACCTTCCAACCAGCAAAGCCTCACCAGGGTGCAGCCCCTGAGCCACCCCCCAACCCTCTGAGACTGTGTCTGGCACCAGAAATCCAGTTTCCCCTCTCCATACTTACCCACAGGTAAAATATCACCTGGGTTTTGCTGTTGCTGACAAACTCACAGGGATTTTGGGGGTTAAAAATGACATAATCCTGAAATTAAAAGGTGAGAATCTCATTGACACCAAGCCAAGTGATGCTTTATGGTTATTCTTTTATGAAAATTATATGAATTTAATCAAAACTCACTTCAACAACCTGCACAGAACTGAAAATGGTGACCAAATTCCCTGTGACACATCAGAGCTGTGCTCTCCTCTCAGTAAGTGGGGACAAAACAGCAGGGCCATGGGTTTTTCTTGCCATGAGCCCTGGACAACATCAAGTCTGCAGTGGAAGACACCCCACCAGGGTCCCTCCATAGCCCATCAGGCAGCAGAGGAGCAGAGGGAACACCCCAAGATGTTCCACGAGGATGGGGTGAGACCCTGCCTCCTATCTCCAGCCAATATCTACCAGTCCTTGTCACCATCACTCACCTGATGTCCAAACTCAGGTCTCAGCTCTGTGCTGCACACAGGCTTGTCTGTGGGACAAGTCCACTTCCAAACACACACTCTCTGGCAGAGAAGAAAACAACAAAACAAAACAAGGGGTGTTGTTGCCTTTCTTGGAGCTTGGGGGAACCACGTGAACCCCATTACCCCCCCAGCTCCAGGGGTTGGGAGGGATATGAGGGATATGAAAGACAAACCCAGTATGGCCTGGGTAGCAGAGAGTTTCATTTTAGAAAAAAAAAAGAAAGAAAGAAAAAAAAAAAGGAAAAGAAAAAAAAAAAAAAGAAAAAAAAGGGAAAAAAAAAAAAAAAAAGAAAAAAAAGGGAAAAAAAAAAAAAAAAAGAAAAAAAAGGGAAAAAAAAAAAAAAAAAGAAAAAAAAGGGAAAAAAAAAAAAAAAAAGAAAAAAAAAAAGGAAAAAAAAAGAGGAAAAAAATTTAAAAAAAGGAAGGGCTAGGAGCTACTTCAATGAAAGCACATTGAAGTTAGAGGCTTTTATCACAGCTGAAGGCTGGTTCTTTCATCTCCACCTGAAGAAATTCAGGTCTTCCAATGGATCTACAAAATGAAGCCATCACTGACCAAACTCCCTTCACCTCTTTTCTGCTCCTCCCCATCTGAATTCTCCCTTGTCCTTCTCTGCACCAGGAAGAGCTTCCAGTGATGAATGCCCAAGGCTAGGAAAACAGAAGATATTGCTTTTACCTGCACTGCACCACCACTGATGGTTGCCAAATATTTGGCATCCTGGGACATGGCAATAGCACTGAGCCCGTGCTGTGGGTGGCTGTCAAAGATGGTGCGCACTGGGATCCTGTGGAGAAAAGTCCTGGTGGAGACTCAAAGCAGCACAAGGGCTCTGAGACAATTGCTCATCAAATTCTGTGGCACTGTTGAGCCCAGGCAGCTGAAGGAAGGGGAAGGGATCTGCAAATATTGTCACGGGACCAACCAGCACCGTGGTGTGCCCTCTGCATCTCTTCCTCCCAAGTAAACAGCTCTGGGAAACATCCCACCAATGGGCTTTCAAGGAAATACTACAGCTTAGAGACATGAGGGGGACATGTCCCTGCCTGTGGCAGGGGGGTTGGAAATAGATCATCTTAAAAGTCCCTTCCAACCCAAAATATTCTATGATGTACTTAGTCTGGGGAACTTTGGCCACATCTCAATGCTCCTTAGATGAGGGGGACAGCAGGACTGTGAAGCCCACTGCTCAGTGTTTGCTGCTTTGCCCTGTCCTTTTCTCTCCCAGCTGAGGCTGGAGTCAAACCTAAGCAGTTTCACAGACACAAGAGGTGTGTGAAGAGGAGGTCCCCAGGAGCTCACCCGGAGAAGGAGTCCCACACAATGATCAGAGCATCAGGCCCTCGGTCAGCAGTTGCAACCCAGCGCCTGTCCTCACTCACACACAGGCAAGAAATAACATTTGTGTGGCCCTAGGGAAAGAG
Organism: Turnix velox; assembly: GCA_013400935.1. Lineage (NCBI taxonomy): Eukaryota > Metazoa > Chordata > Aves > Charadriiformes > Turnicidae > Turnix > Turnix velox. The sequence continues at coordinate 43,095 of VZTY01022980.1, forward strand.
AAGCAGCAAAGTGCCTCAGGGTCACCAGAACTAGAATATTCATCAACCCACTTTGCTGCTAAACTCCTCTTCTCTCATCCTTCTAGCCTAATTTTTACATCCCATCTTTGACCAGCCCTTCTGAGCCCATCACCCTCTTCCTGTGGCTTGCTCTGGCTCCACAGACCAAGAAGTGGTGGAGAAGAGGGAGCTGTGACCCACGTGGTGTTGACCAACACAAAGTTCCTTCCATCAAACACATGTTGGGAAAGGCAACAACAAAACTGTGCACTCCTTAACATGGTCTGTTCCTTGATTGAGTTCTAGGTGAGCCCTGAGCACCCTCACACCACAAATAGATTGAACACCCTCATGGTGTAGCTGCCAGAGCAGCTGCAAAGACTCCAGCTGTGAGCACACCAGGAAAAGAGATGAAGATAATTCAGGAGAAGGAGCAGCCTGATGTAGTGGGAGGTGTCCCTGCCTATGGCAGGGGGGTTGGAACTCGATGATCTTTATGGTCCCTTCCAACCCAAACTATTCTGTGATTCTATGAGTCCTGTGCCAGACCTGCAGGAGGTACTGCCTGTTCCCCAGGACATCATGGATGACCGCTGTGTGGGAGGAGATGTAGAGGAGCAGCTGATTTTCCCCATCCACCAAGCTGTGCACAGCCAGGCTGCTGTTGTAGCCCAACACGCAGGACAGGCTCTGCAGGGAAGACACAGGTCCTGGCTCTCAGTGATCAGGACAGAAAAGCAATAAAATATCCCAAGGATAATGGGAAAAAGCTGAGCAGGAGCTGTGAGGACCATCATGGTGGCACTGTGACCACTGGTACTCACAAGGGGGTGAAGTCTGTTCTGCTTTTCCTCCTTGAAGAGCGATCCTGGTGTGGCTTCCCTCACCAAGCTGTCACAGACATCCTGCTGGTCATCCTCCCTGCTCTTCTGCTGTGTTTCCTTCTCCTCAGAGTCTGAGGAAGGGCTGGAGATGACTTCCTGGGGCTCAGGTTGTGCTGAGGGTGATCCAGGAGGTTCAACATCCTCCAAGAACGACATCTCAGCAGTGTCTTCATCCAGGGCAGTGTCTGGTATCTCCAGCCCAGAAGGAAACCACAGGGCATGCAACAGTTCATCTATTCCAGCATCCTCTAGTGCTCCTTCCTTCTCAGCAGCAGTGAGGGGATCCATGGAAAGGAACAAAGGTTTCAGTGGATGCCAGATCCTGGACCAGTCTGGCTTTGGGCTGCCTGTGGCTGGTAGGAATGGACCCCATAACATCTCAGATCCAACCCACAACATCAGGACACTCCCTTGTTCTGATATTTCCTGTCCAAGATCTAAGCACTGGGCACTTCAGGTTTTTCTTGGGATCCACATCAGCTTTTTCCTCACACACAGAATCACACAGAATGACCCGGGTTGGAAGGGACCTCAAGGGTCATGTAACTCCAACCCCCCTGTCTAACAAACTGTTCCTCTTCCCATGGAGCTGCTCATTTTCCTACAGCAATCTCTCACTCAGACACCCCTTCTGTTTCCCAGGGAGGTGAGATAATATTTCTCTCAGCCCAGGGATGAAGCTGGTCCCCTTGTGCTCATGTGACTTCCAGGCAGCTCAAATGCTCAGCAAATATTAATGGCTGTGGCCGTGGCTGAGGCTACACAGATGCTGCACCTGCTGAGCCCCCCTGAATTCCTGCTCTGCCTCCCCAGGGACATCTCATGAGAAATCATGTCCAGGAGACATCACCCTCCTTATCCAAGAGCAGAAAGCTCTGCTTCCATCAGGACCTACCCATGGATTTGTGGTGGGCAGGGCTTGCAGACACCACAGCTCACCTGCACAAGCAGCATGGCTGTCTCCAGATCTCTCTGTCCATCCTCGGATGTCTCCATGGATTCACAGCTTATTCCTGCTCTTCCCCCAGTTGGGTCCTCTGGTGTAGCTTCACTTGACCCATCCATCCTCACCTTCACCCTCCTCCAGGGTGAGGAGATGCTGTGAAATACCCTGCTCACCCCCCAGGGGTTGGCTGCACAACAACCTGGAACATGGCACAGCAGGAGGAAAAGATACAGGAGGAAAGGACATCCCAGTAATGCTCCCACCAAGCCCAGTACAGCCACAGCAGGAGGAAAAGATACAGGAGGAAAGGACATCCCAGTAATGCTCCCACCAAGCCCAGTACAGCCCCTGTTACTCCAGCTGCCATCAGGCTCCCTCCATGTGCCTGCACAACATGAAGGGCAAAGACACTTCCCCACAGATGGGGTCTTGTCACCTTCCCCACAAATGACAGAACTGCTCCTGCTGTGTCATCTCTGGCTCCACAGGTCAGGATTTGAGCCACCACCAAACTCTTGTGCACAGAAAGTTTGCACAAGAGCAGGAAAACATCCCAGAAACCCTTCCCTGTGGCCCCAACAGACAGGATGGGTGAATGGGGACAGCCACAGCCCCACAGCTCTCAAGGGAGTCACAACAGAGCTGTTCCTAAGCCCCCTCCAGGCTGTGATGTCTCCCCAGTCCTTCCACTGCCCCAAGAGAAGCCCCTGAGGACTCCAGCACTCACCGACATGCAGGTCCCTGCTTCTGTTTGCCTCCTACTGCTGTTCCCAGGCAACGGCTGCACCAACGGCTGCACCGGCCACCAGCAGTGACAGGCGGGAAAGCACTGGGGGAAATGGGGCCTCTACTGGGAGAGAAGGTGCCCTCCAGCTGCCAGGGAGAGGCAGCACCATCCCCTGCCCAGAGCAGAGGGGGACATTCAGCCCTTCACCCTCCTCCAGCCTAAATTCTGCTTGTGGCTGTGACAAAGCCTCCTCTCAGCAAGGTCAGATCCCTTTGGGACTGAGCACATGGAAGGGGATGAGGGATCTTTTGATGCCATCCCCTCCACCAAGGTTACAGGGAGCTTCTGCTCCCTTGTTTCTCCTCCTCAGGAGTGTCAAAGTGAAAGAAAAAAATTTAAAAATCAGCCTCAAGCCACCACCAAGTGTCTGTGTCTCTCCCTTCTCCCCCCCTGCTGTCCTCAGCTCAGCCAGGATGGTGCTTGCACAAGGGACCCCATTCTCAAGGATCACCCCAAGCCACTGCCCTCAACACCACAATCACTCAGCTCTGAGCACACCCAGCTCTTGACTTCAGCCTCGCTGTTCAGCTCAAACGAGAACAATTTCTAAATCTAATTTGTTTTCCTTGCTGCTCAGCAGGAGCCCCGTGCCCTGCTGGGAGATGAAAGGAGTGGAGTTATCAGCTCAAATTATCTCCTCAACCTGACGAGGCTGCAGCACAGAGGTGGGGCCTCTCAACTCCTCCTCTGTGACACACAACCCACTGCTTCAAATCAGGGGGAATTTCATGGCTTCTGGAGGAGGAATCTGCACCCATTCCCTACCAGGTGTGAGAACCTTGGACACCCTGAACATTGTGTTTGGCCAGACATGGTGCTTCTCTGCCTCAGCAGCACCACCCAGACCAAATCCCTAATCATTTAGGATACAGGGAATCACCTCTGGCATGGAAATCCCATTTATTCCAGCTCAGAGCAGCTCTTCTTCTGCTCTGGTCCCACTGCAGATGGTTTGAGCGTGGTCTAAGAAGCTCAAATCTCACCTACCCACAGCAGGTTTTGCAATTTAATTTGCATTTATTGCACCCAGGATTGTTCAACCCATTCTAGTCAGAACACTGCAATGACCCCAAACCTCATTTCCACAGCATAAAAGTTATTTATCATTTTCTAGATCATTCCATCCCAGGAGGTACAAACACAAAGGTCTAAAAGGACACAACCCAAGAGCTTTTCTTCTCCTAGGCTGGCACCTAGACCCAGATTCTTCTGCAGCTCAGGTAAAAGTTGGGATAACAAGACATTTCCCAAATACATGTGGACACATCCAGACCCTGACACTCCAGCTGTCCCCTGACAACCAGTTTATCCACATGCTCCTCCATGGGGACAGAAGACAAGGCAGATAACCATGATTAGAAACTGCAGCAACACCTACAACTATAGAAAAAACCCTTTTGCAATAAAAACAAAGCTCCCAAACCTGATACAACACACACTCAAGCACCTACTGATGAAGCATGAATGAAAGACTTGCTCCTAAGGTAAAGAGGTTTGTGCTTGAGCAGGTCTTCAAACCTACACAACTTCTTTGAGTTAGCCCAAAACAAGAACTTCTACAAGAATGGAGAGAGGTAATGCTCCAATTTATTGTTCCCAAAGAGTATTTTGAAGTTCAACTGGAAACAAAACTTCAAACAAACCAGTCATCCCAGAAACCCCCTTGTAAGTTTAATAAATCAGCTACCACAAAATAAAAACCAAAACAAAAATGAAAAGGTCAGCAAGTTGAGTATTTTTATCACCACCATATGAAAATACTACAAGAAAAGCAAAGTAGAATTTTAAGCCCTACTCATATCATGAACTTCATTATTTTAAGTACTCCAAAAGTTCTTTCATGATGTTGAGTGACTTCAAAAGTTGAGGCAACACAGGGAAGATAAAGTATCAAGCTGCATATTTCTTGACTGTGACCTAATACAGACACCAAGAAGACACCAGAACTTTTTAGCAGGTATTACAAGATGTCCAGTGAGGAATTTAGGGGAGGAAGTGACACACATGAATGCTGTTGTCACCAAGGAAGAGCATGTAGTGCTCTTTAGACTCAACCAAATGAGGTCTGGGCCTCCCTGTAGCAAGAAAGGTGAAGCCACATCTTGCAACTCCACAAACTACTCCTGATAAACCAGCACAATTCTGAACTGGAGTTAGAACTTACTCTATCAGAACTTCCTCCAGACTCAGAGCCTGGTACACAGAGGTCACAGCCTCCAAAACATCTGTCTCAAGATGCAGGGAAGTTTTTAAACCAGATCAGAGTCCAGAAAGCAGGCACAAGCTTCAGCTTTATTGTTTCCCACACAATGGTCATCTTTGCAAGGGAATGATGTTGCAGCTGAAAAAGAAGAGAGAAGGAAACAAAGTCTCAGTTCACATGAATCACACCCACCACGACACCAGTTTGTCCTCTACAGGACAAACTAACCATTGAGATCTTCCTCCCTCACCTTCCGTTTGACCCAACTCACCTCCCCACATCCCTGTGCTCCAGCTCTCAGCTGGAACCCAGCAGAGAAGCCACCAGAGAAAGCAGAAACACACACTGAGAGCAAAGCAGAGCTGGCCCAGCTGTAGGAAACCTCCTCCAAGCTGGAAAAACCTCAATCATTCTGAAAATATCATCTTACCCCAGGAGGCCTTTCCCAGCCCAACGCTTTGGAGTCAATCCCACGTGCACCTTCTTGCCACCACGGAGCACAGTCACACTCAGGGGTCTCTGAAAGGAAGTAAAAAGACATAAGAGATGAGAACTTTCCATCACCAAGTTAACTTTTCTTCATTCTTTTGCTGAACATCTGGCCCAGAAAAGCCCTTCTCTCCAGAAGCTCTTTGGCTTGTCCATGAGGGTGGCTGCAAGGAGTCCTCAGGACAGAACAGACAACTCAATCCTCACAGCACAGAGCTGGCACTTCTTTGCTCTTTTGTATCCAGCAGGAATAGTGCTGGGAGAGAACAAGCCCACAGTGGCACAGACTGGACCTGACACTGCTCCTGACATGGAAATAATGACCCCAGAGATGAAAGTTCCATAAGAGACAGGCAAGAGGAAGCAGTCAGAGCAGAATTGACTCACCCCTTCGCTGTGCTGCACCACCGTGGCAATGTTCTGCAAGTTCTGGAAGTTGTTCACGTTGACAGAACCAAATTCCACAATCTCATCATCAACCTGAAGTCCCTGGAGAGACAGGAGAGAGAAAATGAGCATCCAACTTCTAAAGAGGCAGGGAATATCACAGGAGGATCACCCTTCACATGACAACACAAAGAGAGGCGTGCTATGATACTTTCTTCACCACTCAGCAACTAAAAATACTTCAAACCTTCTCCATGTTCCTAGGGAAAAAAACTATGAATTCATTCTTCTGTCCTACCTCAAAGGAAAAGAAATCACGAGGCTAGAACAGCCAGTGGGGCACTGCAGGAGCTAGGAGTGCAACAACACAGCTGAGAAGAGAGCACTCATTCCTCTACAGTGGCTACTTCAGCTACAGGACAGCCCAGTGGGACAAAAAAAATAGGGAGAGGAAAAAAAAGGGAAGGAATCCCAGACAAATCCCAACTCATTCACACTTTTTAACAAGTGACAGAGAAAGCCACATGCTCTGTTTTCTCTCTTGGCACAGAAGAGACCTTCTCCATGGGCTGTCAGGCCCAACCAACTCACCGAGATACTTGCAGGAGATCCTGGAGTCACAGCATTCACCTTGGCAAAGGCCTGTGGCAGGTTCTGGTCCTGGCTCATGGTGTCAGCCACCCCCTCTGCCTCATCCCTACCATGTTTCTCCTTCTCCTGGGCATGCAGCTGGTGAAGGGCTTCCTCCACCTGCTTCATGAGGGCCTTGTGATCATTCTGCAAACCTGGGGGTGACGCAGAGGGAGGAGTAAGTCAAACACAGGTGTTTCTCAGCACACACTCTCCTCTGCAGCTGTGTCTCAAACCCCAGTTGTGGCCAACAAGAACCTCCAGGAGGTGCTGGCATCAGCCCTTAGAAACATAGAATGGTTTGGGTTGGAAGGGACCTTAAAGATCATCTAGTTCCAACCCCCCTGCCATGGACAGTGACACCTCCCACTACACCAGGTTGCTCAATGCCTCATCCAGCCTGGCCTTAAATACCTCCAGGGATTGAGGGGGCAACCACAGCCTCTCTGGCAACCTCTTCCAGTGTCTCACCGCCCTCACAGCAAAGGCCTTCTTTCTTTTATCTAGCCTGAATCTCCCCTCTTCCAATTTACATCCATTCTTTCTAATCCTTCCATCATATATCCTATTAAAAAGTCCTACCCCAGCCTTTCTTTAGCCCCCCCCCTTCAGGTAGTGAGAAGACACTCTGAGGTCCCCCCTCAGCCTTCTCTTCTCCAGGCTGAACAACGCCAACTCCTTCAGCCTGTCCTCAGAAGGGAGGTGCTCCAGCCCTCTCATCATCTCCATGGCCCTCCTCTGGACCTGCTCCAACAGCTCAATGTCCTTCTTACGTTGAGAGCTCCAGACTCAGAGTGACCCCAGGATTCATTTAAAAAAAGGGCAAAAAAAAAGCCAAACAACACCGTGTTCTGATGCTTCAGCCGGGAGAAGAGAAGACTCCAGGAGACCTCCCAGTGCCTGAAGGAGCTCCAGGAAAGCTGGGGAGGGGCTGTTTGCCAGGGCATGGAGTGACAGGATGAGGGGCAGTGGGTTGAAACTAGAGCAGGGCAGGGTTAGATGAGACATGAGGAGGAAGTTCTTCCCCAGGAGGGTGGTGAGACACTGGAAGGGGTTGCCCAGAGAGGTGGTGGAGGCCCCATCCCTTGAGACACCCAAGGCCAGGCTGGCTGAGGCTCTGAGCAACCTGATGTAGTGCAGGATGTCCCTGTCATTGCAACGGGTGGGACGAAATGGCCTTTGAAGGTCCCTTCCAACCCTATGACTCATCCCACCAGCAGAAAGCCGTGTGTGTCCCCCAAGGCCCCGCTCCGAGCTGAGTCACTGCTCCCGGCCCGGTCCCTCTTCCCACCCCATTCCCTGCCCTCCGCCACCTGTCCCCGCTCACAGATGATGTTGTGCCGGGCGGTTCGCACTTTGTACAGGTCGATGTCATCGCGGGGGAATCCCTCGGCGTCCACCAGCGGCCCGTCCATCCCTACGCCCTTTTGCTGAGGGGGAAGAGGCGGCTCCGTCAGGCTGAGGCCCGGCCCCGGCCCCATCCCCGCCACCACCATCACCCTCCTCTCCACCCCCCGCCCGTTCCGCCGCACTCACGTTCTCCAGCAGCTCATAGTAGGCTTTGATCTGTGCCTCCACCTCGTCTTTCCGTTTCACCAGCTGCTGTACGGCGCTGATGGTAACCGGGCCACTACCGGGATCCGCCATGGCCACCACCGGCCACCGCCGCCTGCGCGAGAGGCGATGGGCGCGGGTAAATGACGTCACGGGGCCGCGACCCACGCTCCGCCCAGAGGGAGGGGATGGAGGGATCGGGCGGAGGGGTGACAGTGATGGCCGGGACACAGGGTGGCAGTGACACGGGTGATACTGGTGTGATGGTCCCCCCGTGGAGTGACACCGGTGTGATGGTGTGGTGGGGTGGCAGAGAAATGGCGGTGCTGTGGGGTGACAACGATGTGGCGGTGTCGTGGGGTGACAGAGGGGTAACAGGGGGTGACACCAGTAGGGACGTCCCGTGGAGTGACACCGGTGGGACAGTGCCGTGGGGTGACAGAGCAATGGCGGTGATACTGGGGTGACAGTGCTGTGGGGTGACAGTGGTAGCAGTGACACAGGGTGGCACCGGTGTGATGGTCCTCTGTGGAGTGACGCTGATGTGATGGTGCCATGGGGTGGCAGAGCAGTAGTGGGGACACAGGGTGACACCAGGGTGACAGTGCCATGAGGTGACACCACTGTGATGGTGCCATGGGGTGGTACTGCGATGACAGTGGTGACACGGGGCAGCGGGGACACGTGGTGGCCCGGCAGTGTCACTGCCATAAGATCCTACAGCCACGATGACCGTGGTGGCCCAGTCCCTGCTGGTGTCCCCTCTGCAGCTGGTGTCCTTACAGGAGGAGTGCAGCACAGTTGTCTACTGAGCTGGGAATGGCAGCAGGGGACATGGCTGACACCCACCCAAGCCTCTCATGCTTGTCCTCCCCAGCAGCTCCAGTTTACCAGTGCCTTTGCTTCTGTTTCCCCCAACAGGGCTCCCTCCTCCCACTGCTGTCACGTTTTGGGGACTCCAGCAGCCACCAGGGACAAAGGTGACACGTGTGGCCTCAGCCTGATCCTCCCAGCTCGGTGTTGGCTGGGAAGGAGGGTGGGCACAGGAGGGGACACATCCCCAGCAAGGGGTGAATGTCCTCAGGGGCAGGTGTGGGGGGATGTGCTGCTGTGGTTGCATCACCCCATCATGGCATCACAGAGGTTTCACCATGGGGTTGGTGGGTTCCTGTGCCACAGGACCTCACACACTCACCACATTTGGCCCTACTGAGCTGGGAAAAGGAGGGTAAATTCCCCCTAATCTTCCCTCCAGGGGACAACCTCAGAAAAGCCACCCATGGGATGATGCCAGCTCCCTGTTACACACTGGGGTGATGCTTATCCACCAACCCATGGTCCCACAGCTCACCCCTTCCATAAAACACCCCTTTGGTCCCTGCACAAGCCCAAACCCCTGCCCCAGGACAGAAAACTCCAGCCCAAACCACACACAGCTCTGGAGAGGGCAAACTCTCTGGCTCCAGGGGGGAGAGAAGGTGGGGCTGAAGAGGACCTGCCCCCATCCCACCACTATATCAACTGCCCTGGTGGACTCCCACTCTCTCTTTGCCGCTGTCACATCGCCAGGACACAAAAATGGTGAGGAGTAGCCATGGGAATGGATTTAAACAGGCAGGGATCTGCAGCCAGGGGAGTTTTGGGAGCTTTAGCAAGTTTTATCCCTGCTTGGATGCAGTGTCTGGGCTGGAAGTGGTGCAGAAGATTGTTCCTCACACACTGACCTTTGGATTGGAGCTCTCTGGGGGCTGAGGTACCTTCCTGAGCTGCTCACACTTCTCTCTTCTCATTCTCTCTTTCAGACAACTTACACAGACAAGGGAGAGAAGGTAAGAACTCCTCACTCCTACCTGGGGTGAGAAATCAGCCAGGTTAATGCAAATAATATTAATTCCTGTTTCCTTGCTTTCCCTGGTAAAATCAAAACTCAAACTGCTCTTCTCTGGGCCACAAAGGATGTGGTTTCTCAGCACAAATAGTGTTAACAATGGAAATAGTTCTCATTTCCTTTTTCTTTGGGGCTTGGGAGGAGAGTGACAAATGGGAGATGTTGGGTATTTCCCAGCCAACCCCAAGTAGAATCCCCAAATCTTGCAATGTTTATTTCCCAACATTGAACCTATTTCCCACCTTTTTCCCCTATAAAATGCTTTCCAAACCACTGGTGTCCATCAAGGTCCAGCTGCCCGAGTTGGATGATGGTGTCTAGCAGAGCAAAGAGGGATTTGCCCCAATGCTGGTGGTTGTGCAAGAGCATTTCAGGGGGGAATTAATCTTTAACATAGGAAGGTTTAGGAGAGGACAGTCCATGGGGACACCAGGACTGACCCAGCTCCAGGTCCTGTAGGGCAGGATCCTGCAAGATCTGACTAGAAAACTCTTTGAATAAATTGATGCTTTGGGACAGCAGGCAAGGATTGTGCCCCAGAAGTGTGTGCTTGCAGCCCAGAGACCACCCCAGTCCTGCTGCATCAAGAGAAGTGTGGCCAGCAGGGCAAGGGAGGGGATTTTGCCCCTCTACTGGGCTCCGGTGAGGTCCCACCTGGAGTTACTGTGTCGAGTTCTGGAGCCCTCAACATAAAAAGGACATAGAGCAGGTCCAGAGGAGACCCACAAAGATGATGAGAGGGCTTATGAGGACAGACTGAAGGAGTTGGGATTGTTCAGCCTGGAGAAGAGAAGGCTCAGGGGAGACCTCACAGTAGCTTCTCAATACCTGAAGGGGGCTACAGAAAGGCTGGGGTAGGAGTTTTTAGTAGGGTGCAGGATGGCAGGACTAGGAGTAATGGATGCAAGTTGGAAGAGGGGAGATTTAGGCTGCAGATAAGAAAGAAATTCTTTACA
>VZTY01022985.1:3543-81892 GCA_013400935.1 Turnix velox
TGGCCCTTCTCTGGACCCTCTCCAATAGCTCAATATCCTTCCTGTGTTGAGGGCTCCAGAACTGGACGCAATACTCCAGGTGGGGTCTCACCAGTGCCGAGTAGAGGGGTAAAATCACCTCTCTTGACCTGCTGGTCACACTCCTCTTGATGCAACCCAGGATTTGGTTGGCCTTCTTGGCTGCGAGTGCACACTGCTGGCTCGTGTTGAGTTTGTCATCAACTGACACACCCAAGTCTTTCTCTATGGAGCTGCACTCAAGCCACTCTCCACCCAGCCTGTATCTGTGCTTGGGATTGCTTCGACCCAGGTGCAGGACCTTGCACTTGGCTTTGTCATACATTTCTACTTTATGCTAAAAACTTCTCCCTCAGTTGACACACTTTAGTGGGTAGTAGTGTGTAATTTGTAAATTTTTACATTCTGGAAAGTATCCAAAACTTTCAAATATTGCAGAAGATAGAAGACCAAACCTAGCTTAAGATGGTCAGTTCCAATTTTGTGGAAGGCATCCTTTTTTACATAAGTACTAAGTGTTTGCTTGGGAACTTTCCCAGACATTTCATTTCTTTGACAAATCTACTACTCATCCAGAACTTCAGAGCTTTTCCCAACCGCACCTGTGCTAGGCTTCTCTCTGGAACAGGATGTTTCAGTGTTATGCAATTCCCATTAGATCCACAAACCTGTTGTCAGCTTCCAGCACTACTACTCTGCTGGATTTTCCACCTTCATTGTACAGACTGGATTATGGACAAACCCAGAACTGGATAAAGCCATTCAAATGCTCAGATGCTGCAACGAGAATGGAGCAGCAGATTCTCCTTTGTCAGCCACCAGTGTTGTTTCCCTGCATGGAGACAAAGCACAGGCACAGCAAATAAAGTCATGAAATAACTGTCAAAAGGTAGCTGACATGAGTTACTGTGGGCTGCAGTTCAAATTGCACATGGCACTTTTTCAAAGTAAATCACCTTCTCCTATAAAGTTGTTCTTGGGTCATTTCAGAATTCTGATAACTTACTGAAAACTAGAGATCAGAAAAATAATCCCACCCAAATCAATTATTTGCTACAGCTGGCCACTGGAATTAGGTGCAGTCAATGGTATGGATGGAGTGATTACAGTGACATGGCTGTTTCCCCTCCTGTTAGCAGGAGATGGTATTAAGAGGGTGGAGAACTAGAATGTTCCTAAGACATCTATGTACTGCAGAGCTCCATGAGCTAAATTTAGACCATTTAAACTCAGAAATGGGTAGCAGTTTTTCTGAGAGCTCAGTTAAGACTAATTTATCTTGAACTGCAATCTGAACTCGTCCTGCAGATCACAAAAATGCAGAACTATCTTGCACTTAGAGGATAAAAAAAATACTGTGCTAGTTCCTGCAGGTTACCTAATGATGCTTTTAGAAGCAGTAATGCCAAGAGGACATGACTTGCATTTTTAGACTTATGAATGCTCTTCCACAGCAATTAAAAATGACATATGGTATTAAATCACTTAGTACACGCTGTATAGCACATGATGCTGTATAGCACATGAGATTTCTTCAGCCCTAGAATATGTGTACCCCAAAAAAAGAAAAAAATAATATTTGTAACAAAAAAATAAAATTAGAACTTGGATCATTAGCTTTTTAAGCCTCTAAAGATGTTTCAAAAATGCTCAAGACCTTTCTTCCTGCTGGAGATCACTAAAATATCATAGCCTTGTAATTTTTTCAATGTTTAGCTTGGTTTTGACAATAACAACCACATGTTCTCTCTTATTAGCAAAGTCTGGGCCAGTCTAAGTTTACCAGAAACACTTCCCTGCAGACATCTGAAAGGCATAACTTTATGGGAGTGATTCTAGGGAGACAACAGGCAATTAAAAACATTGGCACCTTATTATAAGTAGTTGAGAAGATAATTGAAAAATACAAACAGATCTGAGTCAGGACACATTAAGTTCAATTTGTTGAGCAGAGAAATGCCTTGCTGTGGTCCCAGGAAATGGGTCCAGGATGTCCTTTTGTAACAGCACTTTTGCAGGGTCAGATGTTAATACAGGATCTAACCTGCTCAGTAGCTGGAGCTGAAGGAGAAATTCTAGCAACATCCATATTCATAAGAAGTCAACATCATACATCATTTTAGTTTCAAGTGTTTGTAGACTCACAGCAGCTTTATTTCTGAAAATGAGAGGAGAAAGGACAGAGGATCATGGATTCCAATACTTGTCCCCCTGCTCAGACCCTCTTGAAATGCTGGTACTCTGGCATATAGCAGCATAAACTATGTTCAAACACCAGATGTTCACATGTTGAAATTGTATTTTATTTAAAAACAACATTGGTAAGATCAGACCTGTGCCTACTACAGAGGAATATTTAAAAGCACAGTCTAAAAGGTCTTATTGACAGCCTTGTATGGCAACAGAACTTGCTTCTGTCCTTATCTACCTTCAAACTGTGGATGAAAAAAGCAGCCCCTTTATCTCATGTTTTCATTACTTTTTCAACACAATCAACCCAATTTGACTTGAGATTAAAGAACTAGGTTGCAAGAAACCTCAGGTAATCATGTGACAAAACATTAACATTATTGTCAACCACAAGTAATCCGAGTTTATCCCTCCTTCTTTGGTTTGTTGGCCTCTGCCTTGGCACAAATGCAAATATGTACAGCCTTTAGGATAGAAGCAGGAGCAGGACAGAAGACAGCAAGACTGGTTAACAGTATTTGTCTCCAAACACCTATTACATAAAAGAAAAAAAACCCAAAACAACACAAAAAAAACCAGGAGAAAGCTTTAATCAGAAAAGCTGCATCTATTTTGCAGCAATCTCCCGGTGCCAAAAGGCTTGTCACTACAGTTTCATGTAGAAGATTCAAGGTTTTTCCCTCAATCTATGGACTAACCGCATCTTCAGAGCACACAACATAGAAAAGCAGCCACCTCACCATCAATCCTTTGTAACTGTCAGAGATTTTACTTCAAGCAAACAATCTTGCCACAAGTTATACATCTTATTTTTCTGAGGTTGTATATTCTCTCACTGTTGATTTGGTACTTGTTGGAAACCATTTTTTTATGTACCTGAAAGGTCCATGTACACAAGTTAACCCATTTCAAGTAAATTTGTGTTCTGAGCATGAAAGACTGTACAAAGCAGTTTACCTAAATTTCACCTAAGATTTTCCTTATTACAAAATATAACCTATATATTCTTTGCTTTTAAAAGCTTGTCTCATTTTACAGCAAATCATACACAAAGCAGTAATTAATTGAGGAGACCGGATTCACACAATCACAGAATGTCAGGGAGTGGAAGGGACCTCAAGAGATCATAGAGTCCAAATCCTCCAGCTGGAGCAGGAACACTTAGATCTGGTCACAATTTTCCAATTGTAGTATCTTCAGGGAGATTACATACAACTGACAGGTTACAGAAACCTTCACAGAAGAGACAACTGAAAAGTAGATGAAGTTATTCTTTTCTAGGAGTCCAGTTTCTCATGTCATCAGGATTTTTCAGTCCTTTTTACCTGTCCCTGTTTGGGACTATTGCATTTGTTAATCCAGACCTTGTTGTTCTAATACTTGCCATAGAAAAATCTTCTTGGGAGACCACAGTTTGCTTATGCATTTTGCTTTTGAACAGATGATTTATTTCATTACACACAAACCTAGTTTACAAGGCATAATTTGGAAATTCAGAAAGTAAACACCTGTTTTGCTTTGGGGAAGACCTAAGACCTCCAAAAAACAGCACCTTGTGTTATGATCTAGCAATCAAGATGGAGTAATTTATGCAGTCAGCTTTTTTTCTGAGATGTCTTGTGCCTTCATAAGCCAGAAGCATCAATTACTTATTCTGAACTAATTCTACACACCTTTAAACATGAATGCTATGGACATGAGGAGAGCAGAACCCTCCTTCAGGATGTTTTCTGCAGTTTAAGGTCATAGTCATAGTCATCTAGGTTGGAAGGGACCTTTCAGATCATCAAGTCCAACCATCATCCCAACTCAGTTCAGGGATACAAGCCGTAGACTTCTCAAGCAGGCTAATTCTGTACTGACACACTCTGAGGAGAAACAGCTTGGGAGGAAGGAAGATTTTTAATGGCTACTTGAACTCACCTAAGAAAAGACAAACAAAACAACAACTGAGGCTTGAGAGCTCCATATAACTTTTTATCTTTGCTTAGGCCACCAGCAGCCTTATTTTAAGGTGTCTCAAATAAAATATAAAGTAGTGTTACACTTATCATTTAGCTCCTTTTCTGGTAGGTAAGAACTCCTCAAATTAAAGGTTACAGTCTTTCATGTTGTAATAATTAATGAATACATTTAAAGTATCATCACTCTGATAAAGGATGATTTGGGAAACCACAAGAATAAAAAACCCCACCAATCTAATACAAGAATTACCTTGACATTTTTATATTTCACTTTGAAAAATCATTAAGTTTAACTGCACTTTACTATTTTAAGGGCTGCCTGGAAAAACGGGTTTGATCTTCAGGGTATTAATTATCTACTTATAGCAGAGAAGCAATGGAAAAGCAGTGAGGGGAGTGCTTGGCTGCTTCGCCCACCAAGTCCCCTTAACCAGAGGTGCTGTTCCCTGTCAGACTGAGGAAAAAAGCTATGATGGTGACCAAAATCAGAGGGGAACATGGGCCCTCTCTACTGCATGCTGGTTCCTTGCCTCCTGGCATGAATCAAGTAACTTAGAAGAATAATTGTGTTTAAACCTGTTCCTTACCTTGTTTTCCCTTCCATGCTTCTATCTCCTTGAGCTCTTCAATACATAAGGAAAAAACCCCCAAACCAAACCAAACCAAAAACCAAGTAAAACAATGTAAAAGATATTGATGGGGACACACAAGTGCAAGCAACAAATAGTTTGTAGTTTACAGATAATAAAATAGGTTTTTTTCATCTCACATTTTGTTAAATATATAAATCACAAGAATCAGAGAATGGTTTGGGTTGGAAGGGATCTTAAAGATCATCTGGTTCCAGCCCCCATGCTATGGAAACCTCAAGCTCCCACTAGACCAGGTTGCTCAATGCCTCATCCACCCTGACCTTAAACACCTCCAGGGATTGAAGGGGCATCCACAATCTCTCTGGGCAACCTCTTGCAGTGTCTCACCACCCTCACAGTAAAGAACTTCTTCCTTATCTCCAGCCTAAACCTACCCTCTTCCTTTTTTTTTTAAAAAAGTATTAGTGGTAACATGAAGTGTGCTGAAACCTCTCTTTTTCAGAACAGAAGAAAAGCACAAAGAAAATACGCCCAAAAAATCTACTCAGAAACTCCTCTTTAAAACTTCCTGAATTTTGAGAAATATTGATTTCTCAATCTCCAACACACACAGAGATATCTTTCCTACTGTTCGGGAAGGAAGTCAAGGCTCTACAATCTGCTGCAATTCTTTGGAGCAATCTCTGCTCGCTATCTATGCCACTAAGATGAATTGCAAAGATAGTTTAATCCCTGATTCCTGGTAGAGACTCTTTGGAACACTGGAGCAAAAGGCAGATGATCTGATACAAAAGGTAACACCTCTGTCCTATTCAATACTATTTTTGCAGACAGACCACAAGAAAAGCACCAAACCATAAAATCCCAGCTCAAGAGCTTTAACTCTTTATTTGCACTTGATATTAGAAAAAAGATTGAAGGCAAAAAGCCTAAGCCCAAGTATTTGTGGGAAGAACAAATGCTGGAGAAGGTCGTGAGGGATTGCACGCCCTAGAAGAGACCCCATGTGGGAGCAGGGAATAACTTGAGGAATGAGCAGTGAAAATGAATGTCATGACCTGACCACAAGTCTCCAGTCCTCAGCACCACTAAGGAAGAGGCAGAAGAGCAGGGAGTGGAGTTGAGCCATGGAAGGCTACAGTTTTAGCTTTGCCTTTATTTCTTGCTATCTTACTCTGGTATCAGTTGGCACTAACTTGTTTTTTCCCCAAGTTGAGTCTGTTTTGCCTCTGATAGTAACTGTTGAGTGACCTCCCTGTCTTTATCTCAACCCATGTGCCTTTTTGGTGGGCTTTTTTTTTTTTTCCTGCCCTCTCCCTGCTGAGGAAGTGGAGTGAGAGCAGCTTGGTGGCCAGTCAAGGCTCACCTCACCACCTTCATCAGAATTAGTGTAGGGAAGCCTAGGAATTTGGTTCCTCACAGGGCCCCTAACAAGACCCAACACAACTGCTGGGGATCAGCCAGCAACAAGATCTGCACCAAGCAGATCCTGTCAGTGACATTGCCCTTAACACATTTTATAACTCTAAAATGCTGTGCAAACAAGTACTAATCCTCTCACTCGTGCAATATATACTTATCCTCAGAGTTGTTAAGTAACCACCACAGTCACATCACAAAGGCAAGACAAGCAAAGTTCTAACCTTCACCGTCACTGCCCAGAGAAGCAAACCCAAGTACCAGACACAAACACCTTCCAGCAGTGTGCACTACCTGCTGAAGGAGGTGGGGATCAGCCAAGTGAACTGCAGTGCCACTGCAGAATGTGAAATAAATCAAATGCAAACATCTCAATAGCACAATCTTAGGCTTCTTAATTAAGAAACTTGACTCTTTTACTAAAGGGGAGAGATAAATTGGAGCCTGAAGGGAAGGGTCTGTTCCATTATACTTTATCCAATGTGGGAGGCAGTTGGCTTTTTTCCTAAGCAGAGACCTTGAATGCTATGGAGATGTCAATCTGGCAGTCAAGGAACACCTTTAAATCACCTTCAAGAGGAACAATTATTCAAAAATTTGTACCTTAGTTGGAAGGAGGGAGGGGATTGTCAAAAGTCAGTAAAATCAACATTCAAAAGGCAAGAAACTCATTAGGGAGTGGACAGTGTAATTGAAAACCTGGAAAGCAATAGAGGAAGAGGTAGAGATTCAGGTAGAGGTGTTTGCACCAGGTTAGTATGGGGGCTTTATTTTGGGAAAAGAAAGCAGGAAGATCTCATATCCCACAGGACAGGCAATAATCACTGTACAGGGGAATAGAAAGGTAAAGGGGCAGAGTGAATCAGGGCTGAGGGAAGTTGTGACTACAAAGGGAGAGAAAAGCACATAGAAAAGTCTTTGCTTCCTAGCATGCTCACTTGCTGGTATCACTATCTGCACACAAAGATGGTGCAGAAGAGCAAACATCACTTGGCAATAAATGTGGCTGATACAGCCCCAGCACAGGGTTTTAACCAAAGTGGTAAAGGCTCTACCACAATTATTCTTCCTGCTTGAAGTGAGGAAGGAAAAAAACCACCAAAACTAGAACAGTAGGAGAAACGTGCTAGATGAAACCATTCCTTCCCACCCCCACCAATTCTCTGTTCCTCTCTACAGTCTTTTCCAGTGTGAACTCCCTCCCCTGCCACTCAGTCACCACCTGCAATATAATCCAGACCCCATCAGAGCTCTGAATTGCCTCCCACCCACATGCTGTGCAAGCCCCAAGTCAGAGCATGTTGAAGGAAAGGTTGTGAAAGGGAGGCAGTGCCAGGTTTCCAAGAGTCACATTTTTACAAGGCAAGAAGGTGGTGAACCATGCCAGCATCTACCCACAACTGCTGTAAGTAAACAGCAACAGCAGCGTAAATACTACCTTAGGGGGGTTTCTTGCCCAGACACCGTCAGGCTCACAAAGCCTCAGCTCTCAGTCTATTTAGGTACAACATACACCACCCAGAGCAGCAGAAAAGACAAATCAAAGGGAAAAGTGTATCTCAATGACAGAATTCCTTGTAGGACATCAAAAACACACAGAAACCTCACAGCTCTTGTATTCCAGAAAAGATGAAATTACAGTAAGCCATTTTTAACAAAGTTCACTATAGAAATAGGATGTCCTTTGAAGGGAAAATGCAACAATGAATCTGCTAAACTGATTACAAACCTTGTTTTTCACTAGTGAAATCTTCCAAAATTCCTTTAAAACAATTATTCCTTTTCTATTTAGAAGTCAAACTCCTTAGATTATCAACACCATAACACTGGGACTCTAAGCATTGCAATGGTGTTATGTAAAGATAAGTTACTAGAAAATACTACAGCTGAAACCCTTCAGACTTCACTGACTCTACTCCTGAATCTCTAGATAAGACAGTCATTCTTTTCTTCTGTTCCCAGATACATCCACAGATACATACACAGCTGGTTTTGGTAATTCGATTAGTCCTCCCCTTGGGGAGCAAGAGCCAAAACTGCTTGCACAAACACAACTTATTCATATTTGCCAGTTGAAAAGGAAGTACAAGGAACCAACAGATCTGTGACATTTGTTCCACCAATGAAAACAAATTCTATTTTCTATCTTGCCTTCCAGTTAACAGGCAATCAGCACTGCCTCCCAAACACCTTGTCATTATAACACATCATAACATTGTAGCACAGGACTGCTCCCATTTCTGCCACACAACTAAATGATCTTAAAGGATGGTTGCTATTTTTAGAGGCAGCACCGGGAGCTACGCAACTCAGCTCCAAACTGGGAGCTCAGGTACCTGAATGGTGTTGAAGGTTTTCAATCACACACTCATGTAATGTACACTCAGCAGGTACTGTCAATTAAAAATGGTCATTTAAGGAGTTCTTAGCTTATCTCTTAATATACTGGCATTAAAAGCTTGAGAACAGATTATATAGTCTTGCAAACCCACAAAAACATAATTTGCTTCATTAGATCCACTGTTTGTTTTAAATTAAACCACTTGACCTTTCCTTCCTCTGCTGTTCCCACTTCTACTAAGGTACCCAGTGATTTTCCCCTTGACAATATTTGAAGAGACTCAACTAGTGAAAGATTTAAAATACAGGAAACTCTAGTTCAGAGCAAAAACCCAAGCAGTATTTACCTCTCAGTTTTCTTTTCTTCCCGTATTTGAGATGTGCTGAAAAAAGATAAACATTTCAAGTCTTTGTCAAAAGCCACTCTAAAGTGAACAGGGAGAATTTGAAGCTTTAAGTAGGACAGTTAAACCAAAAAAGTCATGTCTTATTCTCACATCTCAAGGCTTATTACAGGATATTCAGCTCCTCTTTTGACTCCGACTTGGCCCCACAGTCCTTACACAGGCCAACTAGCTGCTCATGTTAGTCAAAACAGTGCTCAAAATATAATCAAAATATAATTGAAACCATGCTATAGAAAGCCATCTACTAATTAGAAGATTAAGCACCTTCCATGTTTATATTAACTATAACCATAATCCCTCCTAGACCTGGAAAGGATAAATTTCACCAATTAGTTAAAAAAAAAAAATAAAAAAATCACACAGTCTCACTGTTTATCCACTGTTTCAAGAGGTACAGTCCAAATAAGGATTGCCCTAACTATCAGTGATATAGACAACTTTGCTTCAGCTAGAAGTGGATTTAGTAAGTAACTAAGTATTTTCAACTGCAGCATCTATAAGAGGTTCCTTGGTATTAAGGTAAGAATAAACATCACAGTATTTTAAAGGCACCCCTTCATAATGTGGTGAGTAACTGAGAAATAACAGAAGTGCAAACACAGCATTTTGCCTGTGGTGGCACTGCTTGAGTGTCTGCACTGCTCAAACTCGCTGATGTCTTGACACAAGTGGGTTTCAGGACAAGGTATCTCTTCCTTGTTAGCCAGAGGGAAGATTCTAAACCCAGTCAGACCTGCATTAGTTGAATTTCCATCAAAGCAAGTTTGCTAAGACAAACTTCAGATATTAATTTAAATGCTACTTACATAGCTGAAAAATCAAAGACTCTCTCCATATCTCTGAACGTCTGCTCTTGTCACTCTAGCAAACAAATACCTACAGAGGAAGTGCTAGTGCTTACTACCTGCAGCTACTTGGCTTACTGTGGATCATTTAATCAGCTTGTGTAAACAAATGTCTTTCTCACTGCTCTTTTATCAAGGTAGGAAAGCTATTATACCTCATTGCACTGCAGTTTGCATTGTTCCCCATTAAGTTTCTTGTCAGAGAGCAGACCAGCAGAAACCACAGGAATTGCAATGCAATGAAATAGGCAAAAAGCTGTTTCAAAGCCTTTTCAGAATAACATCAGGAAATTCTCCCCACACTCTGCCACTATACTGAGCCTCCAATTTTTATTTCTTTTCAGTTTTATAAATAACACATCACTAGGAGTAAACAGACCTGGAAGGTGATGAGTAAGAGGGATTTGAGTAC
Organism: Turnix velox; assembly: GCA_013400935.1. Lineage (NCBI taxonomy): Eukaryota > Metazoa > Chordata > Aves > Charadriiformes > Turnicidae > Turnix > Turnix velox. The sequence continues at coordinate 13,732 of VZTY01022985.1, forward strand.
GAGACAATACAGACCCAAGATTTGGGACAACTGACCACTTGAGCCTTTAGTGTCACCTCTAGACTCAAACGGAAAAAAATACATCTGGTGCTTTAGAAAAGACTGAAGCAAGAAGACATTCTACTGAACTCAGCCACAGATCAAAACAAAAAAAACCCTGGAAAAACAATGTCAGACAGCCCCCTCTGGGGTTTTGCCCATTACCAGTTCTTAATTCTCAGATTCTACCTTTTTCTCAAACATCTACTCTGGTTTTTTACATTGTCTTGTTGTCATGGTGACACCTTTTACTTTGCACAACACCCCACTGAAGCACAAGCAACGTGTTCTCTTAAAATACTCCTCTTGTTATTAGGTACTTATTGGCATATTTCAACTGGAGAGTTTAAAGCTTAAAACGAGTAGTTGTACAGAATGCCCAGTGCTCATAAAGTACCACTTATAGCTGACAACTGGGGCAAGTCTGACATAAGAAATGTCTGTAATTAGTACATTGCTATAGATAGGCAAGTGGTAATTATCCATCAATTAACCTGAACCTGCAAATCAAATCTGAATCTGAAATAAAACTCAATTAGTGCTTACTAATAGTGAATTCAGCAACTAACCATTGAGCAAACTGTTTCCTCCTTCACTTCCTTTAAAAGATGGGTACACGAAGTAAAATTTGCCATTAGTAGTTAGTTTCTCAGGATATAAAGCTTTCTGAATGTTTTATTGTTTACTACGTTTCATTTTAGCTGCTGAGATTATGCAAGAGTCTGCAAGATATTGCCTGCTACCAGCTGTCCAGCCAAAATTCCCTGGGAACATTAGTGTCAGTCATATGAGTCTTGGCTTCATCCTCTTCAATGCAGAGATTAAGGTCACTTCCATTCTACTACTACACCTACTTTGCTTCAGACTTTGCCACCTGACCTATTAAGTGCCAAACTTTCAAACATGCAATGTTTTGATAGTGCCACTCTTGAGGTCACTGCTGCTACGAGGCCAGGACAAGTTACTTCCCAGAGCTCTGCAGCAAAGTGACACCAGCTCAACAATTGCCTCCACATCAAGTGAAGATATTTTCACCACCACTACAAGCTCATAGCAAAACCTCAAAGCCTCCAGTACTTAGTTGAACACAATCAAGATTTGTTGCTAACAGCAGATTCATTCTAACTGAGCATTTTTCAGCCATGTTACAGTAAAACAGCAAAATATACATATTTAGGTCTTTCTGGAGTACACATGCATAGTATAAAATTGTGTTCTCATTTTCAACATAAAAGAATTCTACATACTGAAATAAAACCATGTTACATTTCTCAAGCAAGTCCCCAGATGTGGCAAGACAACTTGTTCTTCTTCCATTTGAAACACCCAAGTCTACAGAGGTTTCAGTAGTGCACATGATAAATAATTTGAGGACAATAAAGCTCCAAAAGCATGCAATAACACAAAACATGAGGTCAGACACCAAGAAATGTTGTATCAGTTATTTATTGAACTTCAAATTCCAGAGTACATCATGGATTAAATAGTTAAAAACTGTTTACTATGATACAATATTCAGAGTATCCTTTGAAAACATCTCTTTGGACAAAACTAAGCCAAATTCAAGCATGATTTCCCCCAGAGCAGAAAGCTAGGGGTGGAAGAAAGCTTCAGAGTACTGACTACACACAACACTACACAAATCCTGATGGTGCAGCAAATCATTGCTCTCTGCTGCAACACATGCTCCAAAAAAAAATTCTGTACAATGCTTATCTCCATCATGAGCAGGCACCTATTCTCACACTTTGCTCCTCTAATAGGAGTACAGACTTAAGAGTTCTAGGTTCTGTGCTGTTTTACATTTCACAGCCAAAACCTGATTTGAGACTATTACCACTAAACATAGTCATAAACAACAAGAGCAAATGGACAAGTTCTTGTACTTATCCTCTTCAACTTCAGTGCAGAAGAAGCATAGAACTGAAATCTTTATCTCAAAAACATGATGTCACCTGAGGTCAAACAACTGTGAATGTGAACAGCAGCAATGTCTTAGATTACTATGAAATTTCAGACTGGTTGAGGTGGGAGACTAGTGCTTGAACTGCACTACTCAACATTGCATCCAACCTGTGCCATCTTGCCTCAACTGATTATACAAATGAAGTAAAACAAAATGCATCAAAAAAGGTGAATCAGTCAACTGTAAACTACTGGCAAGTATCATTCAGTTACAAATTTGCCCTCTATCTCAAGCATTTGTACAAGACACTGGAGCCTAGAAGCATTAGCTTTAATTTGTGCAACTTAAGAATTTCCTTCACAAGGAGTTCAGTCATCTGACCGGACAAAAACATCTCCCAACCTTGCCTGGTAGCCATCAGTCATAGCCCACCTCACAATAAGGTTCTGAGCTACAACGTCAAAAAAGCACAGCAGTGCTGATTCCAAGCAAAGTCAGGATTTAGAGTTGAGATTTCCCTGCTGTATTACTGTTTCCATTTGCAACACTGCTTACTGTGGAAGCCTCACAAAGGCACCACTCCCAGCTGCAGCACATACAGTGGTAGATGCAGATGCTTGTTTCACTGCAAAGCAGTTGGATGTATCAGGGCTTCCACAGAACCAAGCGTGCACAACATGAAAACATGTAAAACAGCAGGTTTAACCTCAGCAGCCCCTTTGAGTGATGTCTTGTCCTGAAGCTTTTGTAATATCCAACGTAGTGAACACCTGTAACACAAAAAGAACAGCTCTGTATCATCACCCACAGCTGTTAGTCGCCTTATGCAACGATATCCGATTTTTTCAAATTGTTACAACAAACAATTTGTAGTGCACAACTCATGCATCTCCTATTGCATGGCACTGTCGTATAGTTAGAAGTTGAGTGCTAAATAAATCTAATAAAATACAATGTAGTATTCTTGCCTTGTGTCTGGATGGCACCACCTTCAATCAAGCTTTAAATTAAGTTATGGGCCCTCTCCCTTACCTCTCCCTTAATTAAGGGAGGGCCCTCTCCCTTACCTCTGCACAAGTTGGATGGATACCAATTGTTTCATCAAGTAATTCTTTGGTGAGACCACATTTTATTGCAGCAGCAAAACCTTGGGTAACTTCACCAGCATTGGGGCCAAGAACATGAAATCCTATCACACGATTCTGTCATACAGATGAGAACAAAACAGGAGTCAGTACTGGGTAAAGTACTACGTGAAGTTTAACAAGAGCTCTAGTAATAAACTACCACTACAAAAACTATGTTATACAAGCAAGTCAATAGCAGAGTCTTTAACATTCAGTATTTCTAGGAAACCTAAATAAAGCCCCTCCTTTTCACTTGGATTATTTCCAATGAAGCTCAAATAAAAACTTCAAGCCTTTCTGCAGTCTTTTAGAAAACTTTACTCTTTTACTTATTAGTTCACCTAATACTATTCCCTCTTAGCTTACAAACCATGCTATTTCATCATATCGTTAATTTCAAACACCAAAAATCTTCCTTTGTTAGTCTGTTCTCCCAGGTACCTTTGGGGGAAAATGCTGGACCATCACTGGCACTTGCTTTTTGCAACAAGAACCTACTATCACTACAAGTTCACATTTCACATCATTGAGGTTTCTTCCAGGACCAACCACACATTTTCCTAGCTTCTACTAGATATGCAAAACTCAGCATTTTGCAAAAGTCATAAGGTCCAGATAACTAAATCAGATTGTCCAGTTACTCAAAACACATTAGGAAGGAAAACCTTGACCGATTCTTCAAAAGTCTAAAGTTCCTTAAAATGGGAACTTGGGCTGAATGTACAAAGCTATTACTTGCTCAAACAGCTTCTATTCTAAAAAAACCAAGTAAACCAAACAATCAGCTCTCTCCAAATTGATAAGACCTCATAAAATAAATACTTATGTTAAGTGGAGACAGGCAAAATAAGAGATAATAGTCTTTGGGCTAGTTTAAAAAAAAATTTCCAAGAATACATTCAGCTTACCCATTCCAGCTTGCTACTTACATTGTCATGTTTAGCACAGATGACCTTTGCATAACAAGTATTGTTATCTCTGCCTGGTACTGTCCATTCAAGTGGCCAGAACAAACTGTGATAAACCTGGGAGGAACAAAACGGGCAGTAAAATTTGATTAATTTGATCAGACAATTCTGCTTTTCAAAAATAGGTGAAATCTGTTTTTACAAATAGGTGCTTTCACATCTAACTCCCTAGATAGATTTAGACTAGACATAAGGAAGAAATTCTTTACAGTGAGGGTGGTGAGGCACTGGAACAGGTTGCCCAGGGAGGTTGTGGATGCCCCATCTCTGGAGGTGTTCAAGACTAGGCTGGACAGGGCACTGGGCAGCCTGGTCTAGTGGGAGCTGTCCCTGCCTATGGCAGGGGGGGTGGAACTCGATGATCTTGAAGGTCCCTTCCAACCCAAACTATTCTATGATTCTATGATTCTATGATTTTAACATTCACTAATCTAGATGGCAAATTTATTCTACCTGGCCAAAGCACTTCATGCTCCATCAGTCTACAGAAGAAGACTGGACTCAAGCCATGCTCCCTTGATTTAAATTTTTGATTAAAACAGCAACAGCTATCAGATTGTACTTTAAGAAAGAGAAGTGCTTCAGCCATATACAATTAATAAATATCTAGTTACTATAACTTTAAACCTACATGCTACTAGACAGCTAATAGTAGAAGCCAAAGCATGTTTAATACCAAGTGTGTTAAAAAGACAGGAGTTAAAAGATATGCAAACAACTTTCATTAAAATCTTAAGAGCGGATGCCAAAATTTACCGCAGAACAGGGAAGTTATGTCTGATACTCCTATCACAGCATGAAAACATCAGAAAAACTAATTTGCAGTTCAAGTACAGTGAATAAGCAGAAAATACACAGTTCTTCCCAAGAACATGGTACATTTTCAGCAATGAGTCTAATTCACAACAAAAAACCTCCACCACCTAGAGTTTTGCAACTTGAGCTAGCCCTCCTGAAGTCAAATACTTCTTGGCAGCATGCAAATAGCTACACACAATTCTGACATTATTAATTCCAGTCCTGGACTTCTGTGAGCCCAATACCTTATTAGACACATGACAACACTTCAACAGTCAAAGACCTATACAGCTAACCATCCAATCCTGTTTTAACACAATGACTTGTGTGAAACTATAAGGCCCATTCTCTAGCTACAAGTTGTTTGAGTGCTCTCACCTCCAAGTTCTGCTGTCCATATTCTTCTATGGCTCGCTCTTCAGCTAACCCACAGCAGCCGTACTCTAAAGGAGTAAACACTGTTGTTGGTACATTGATATAGTCACACTAGAAATAAAAAAAAAAAAATTCTATTTAGTCTGTGCAAATACTATACAGTACATAACAGAAAAAAGTTGTATTAGCTTCTTTTTCTCCAACACTTGCATTGCTCACAGTCAAGTGGGCAAATCAACTTGTACTGTTCCAACTCTATGGCAAAAAGCACAGAAATAAGTTGAAGTTGTATTCTTATAGCTTTACCTTTATGGAGCTACCACCATAAAGCCTGCGGGCTAGTAGTTTCCCTGCTTGAATAGCAACTGGAGTAAGTTCAAGCTTTCCATCCAATATATCTCCAATTGCATAAACATAAGGCACATTGGTTTGTTCTTCATCATTTACAGGTACTTTCCCATTCCTTTAAGACAAACAGAAGAGAGAACAAAGTTCAGTGTGTGTGCGATGACAATAAAGTTAGTAAAGTAAAAGTTCATAGGTCCAAAGATGTCTGAATATTGTACAGCTTGCAACAGACATTTTCCTCATAGGGGAAAGAGATGCAATATCACTCAAATGCTTAAGTAAAGTGGCCTAGTATAGCTAAAAAATTAAGATCAGGTTGCAGCACCTTTCTCCTGAACATAATCATGTTACTTCGCGTGAGTTCTGCACTGACAGCAGAGAGAAACAAGGAAAAAGTTAAATCTGTAGAAAGCAAGTAGTTTGCTGCTTCTATAAATTCCTAGATTAACTTGCAACACAAGCTAGTTAAAAGTTTCTAAGTAAATTAAGAAAATACTTAATCTATTCCTTAAGCACAGTGACCAACAAGAATGTATTAAATAATTTGGATTGTCATTTTATGAAATACGTAATTTGAAAAAAAGAAGTTAATGGACAATTGTACTTAAATCCAGGAGAAAATAGGTTTTAAAGTTTCACATAATTGTCAGATTACACAGGATTTTAAAAGGAAAAAAGCTTCAGTGACATTAGGTATTGTTAAAGAATAGATAATATAAATCACTGCATTCAGTGGTTTAAGAGAGTTGAGCAATACTCACTTCTCATTGATTTTGACACCGATTGTATCTAAACCAATTTTTCTGGTACATGCATCACGGCCAATGGCTATCAAAACCTTAAAAAAATTAAATACAATGATTTCATATAAGAAGATGTTTGATCAGCATAATAATTCATCTGGACTTGTTCTGAAAAATACCCTGAAGCAAACAGTTGAAGTGACTTTTGGAAAAGTTTAAGAAGTCACCAAAATTTCAGGCTTGTTCATGTGCAACATGTGTCAAAGATGCAAGAAATAGCAAAATATTATAATATTATAATATAAATAGAAGCAACAATATTGTTTACATGAACTAGATTCCATACATGTAAAGCTTCATGCATTTTAATGCTAGGGCTCAATTGAAGATGAACATTGAATTTTAACATATTTTCTTCTACCAGTTACTTAGGTGAGTAATTTTTCAATCTTGACTTCCCTTTACTTTTTTATCCTGAACAACTTTTAAAGTATTTTAATACATTTTTTGTGCTGCTATATTTTATTATTTCAAATTCAGAAATGCTTACAGTGTTATATTCATCTTCAAAGACTTCTGGTCCCTCAGTAGACTTTGCTATCACTTTCAGTCTTCCAGGCGTGCCTTCTTCCAGCTGATCAATCTGTATAAATATTTGCAAGCTTAGTATGACCTGATGCAGCAGAGCTCACTCACATAGTTTTAAAGTTTCACCTACTAATATATTATTCAGTAGCAAGAAAAAAAGCTTAACCTCATAAAACATTTATTCCTGTATGGAGTCAAGGCCTTCGCAGACAGCACATACATTCATTCTTCATGTGCTACTTGAATTACCTTCAAATGGAAACAAAAAAATACTTAAGAATGCACTAACCTGAACAGGTACAAACTTCCTGATGAACTTCACACCATGTGTTTCCATGTGAGCACCTATTCTTTCTGCCATTTCTTGGTCAAAGCCCCGAAGAAGAATGGAACGCACCATCACTGTGACATCTAGACCAAGACCAGCAAGAAATCCTGCACACTCTAGAGCCACATATGAAGCACCCACAACTAGAGTTTTGCCAGGGCAGTAAGGCAGGGAGAAGAGATCGTCACTAAAAAGGAAAGAAGTATAAGTTACAAAACACTTTCAACACAAGCTCATTTGTCTTCATAAATGCTAGAGCAGGCAAAAATCAGTCTATTTCACTTTCTCATCTCACCTTGTAATGCAGTATTCTTTATCTCCAGGGATACCCAGATACCTAGGTCTCTCTCCTGTTGCCAGGACAAAAGTCTCTGCTGTGTGATAGGTTACTTGTCCTTTCCTATTAGTTGCCTGTTTATATGGACACAGTTAAGAAAAGTCTTTAATCAAAGGAACATGCTTTATCTTAAAATTAAAAATGAACATGTAATCCTTCCCCCTTAAATATTATGGATATTTCTAAGAATCAAGAACAAGCAGTTTCAAACAAGAACTAAAACATTTAGCTATGCTGATCACTGAATAGTAGGTTTACATCACAAATTATCATGTTTTTCTCACAGAACTAAAAATAATCTACTCTTTGAATCTCACTTCATGTACTTATCCAGACTGAATTGTTCACAACTTTATTTTTAGGTTACAAAATGCTACAACAAATGAAGCCTCCCTGCCTCTCACTTCCAACAGAAGGCCAACGCAATGCTAGTGACAATAATAAGAGTTAGTTCTAAGGCTAATGCAGAAATAAAACTAAAACATTAGCTACATTATTTCACAGATGCTAAGACCCCACCTTAAAAGAACTTGAACTCTAGAGGCCCTTGGTCTTGGGAAAAAGTACTTTCAAGTACTACTCCCTTGGTATGAAGCACATGTAGCACAACCTTCATAAACTTATACTGAAAATAGACAATTCCACCCACTGAACTAAAGAGCTGTCTTCACTAAGTGCTTCTAAGTTAACCTTGCTGCAGTATGATCACTAAGATTGCCAGCACATGTTTTGTCTTGCAAAACTGACACTGTAATTCTTATGCTGATGCAGCATAAGGTTCTAGGAGCACTGTTATGCAAGCACTTAATCTGAATTTAATTTCAATTGTTCTTATGCTTTAATATGAAGATTTTCTAAGTGACAAAATCATACAGATAAAGCTTTTCTTCCCTCCTCCCTCACTCAGGCAGCTGACCTCAGTCATGAAGTTAGCAATTGAAACCACTTTAGACCACAAGGTCTAAGTTTACAGATAGCCCCATTACTCTTATACAACACTTCCCAGCTTTACAAACACTGCACCACGTACTCAAGTACAATAATAATCTGAATCAATAACTTATCTCACAATTAAGGTTTTAAGTTCAGTTGACTTAAGTTGGCAACGTCAAAGACAACGGCTTTTGAATTCTTGTTGGATTTTAAAAGACAGTTTTATAACATGAGTGTTTTCTCCCAACTAAATGTTTTAAACACAGTTCATACCTTTATTTTGTGTGGTTCAATGAATTCTGCATAAGCGTTGAGGTATGTCACAGACTTCTCTCTTAAGGACACTCGATAGCCCCAGTTTAAAGAACCAATGTAGTTTTGAATTGCTTCTACCATGACTCCCCAGTTGTGTTTAACTGAAATAAGACATTAATTTAATATTTAAAGAAATGAAAGTGCAATGAAACCTTAAAATTAAATCTTACTGTTAATCATGCTAAGAAAACATAATTATCATTCATAATGAGGATACATATTAAAGTCTCGTTCTACCATGCTGATATTTGCTAGACTTGTTACTATCTGAAATTAAGTCAGTTCTAGCAGTTCTGTGATTTAATTCAGATGATGTAGGGAACAAAACACAATTAGCTTTGAACTCTAAAGGTTCCTGTGACTCAAGAGGGAAGATTCTGATTCACCTAAGAACTACCAAAGTCTTTCTCTACTAAATCTAAAGTACAAAAAACATTTTAAGCTCAGATTCCTCCCCACACTGTCTTGGTTTGTGCTCTTGTGTTCTTACTAACCTTGTTCTTCATACTCCCATCCATATTTTCTTGAGTCTTGGAGTGCCTGACCCAGAAGTGCTGCTTGATGCATTAGCTTCTTTGGAATACAACCTACATTCACACATGTGCCACCAAGTCCTAAGACGGAAAGAAACATGTTATTACTTACATGAACAGGACAGAATCATAGAATAGTTTGGGTTGGAAGGGACCTTAAAGATCGAGTTCCAACCCCCCTGCCATAGGCAGGGACACCTCCCACTAGATCAGGCTGCCCAGTGCCTTGTCCAGCCTGGTCAGACACTGACAAACATAGTGATATGAGAAGACAAAGATGATTGAAAGGAAAATGAGTCACTACTATCCCTTCAAGTTTACAAGGATATTCTTGCTTTTCCTACAATATGCTTTATATAGTCACACATGTATCAGTTGGTGATGTTTGTTAGAGCTACATAAGTAACATGACATTTCTGTTGTAAGAGACATTAAAAAATACAATGAATATGCTAATGTTTGTTTGTATTCAGCTTAAGAGGTTACTTCGCTCATTGAACAAAGAGGAGTTCAGTGTCTTGTCTTAAATATAGATGTAAGATAATTACTACCGCAGAGGACATCAGACTTGATTGGCAAGTAAGCCAGGCAAAAAAGTGCAGAGTTCCTAGAATTTAGTAAACCTTATGGGGAATTCAAGATATGTATCTGTTTGAAATCTCAGCTACAAAAACAATTTGTACCTTGACTTTAAAAAAACTGACCAGTAAAATATCTTACTCATTCTCAACTGGCAATAGCATTAATAAGGTCAGACAGCAGCTGTTTTTAATTACGGAAAGGTGAGGCAAACAGAGCCAGACAGTCACACTGTTCTAGAGGCACCCTAAATCAGTTGTCCACAAAACAGTATTAGACAAACAAAAGGCAAAAAACCCTCACAAGCACGAGAATGTAAACATACAATTTGAAAGTGATTAGAACTACAACATCATCAGACAGAACGAGTGAGCAATGCACACACACGCACAAAAAAAAAAACCTATCTAGAAAAGTAGACATGCCAGGAAAATATCTCCTGTGCTCCATTATTACAGGAATTCAGTGACAAATTCTATGACTACAGATCTGTAACATCTAACAACTCATTATTTGTAACTGGAACTCAAAATGCAAGTTAAGAGCAGCTTACCCCATGAGGTTCCAAGAGGCGTTGGAACAACATAATCTAACACCATTACCTTCTTTCCCAAGGAAGCAGCTTCCTACAAAAGATGGAGATAAGAAAAGAATTGAATTTTTGTCTGACCAAGAAAGCCTGTCTGAATAATTTCCAGTCATGACATTCTCCACAGTAATAGAAGGCTCCTTTGCTTATTAGCTTCATTTTCATATATGCCTCTTTTACCTCCTCCACTACATAAAAACCAAAAGCCCTTAAAAACAATTACTTTTTTCCAAACCTTGAAAGGATGCTTATGTTGAATCCTGCATCCATACCATCCTACTCTGTCAAAAGCCACAATCTGAAGAGGGTATCAGATGGGTTTATCAGCTGATGAATACTCTTCTGTCTCACCCAAGGAAATACTCAGGCTCTTAGCTCTGCCTTTCTCTCACGAGAGTGGGACCGACTTTGTATTTTCATGATTAAAAAAAAAAACCCAAATATGTGACATTAATAAAAACTGGAGACACTCCAATGGAGATGCACAGAGGGGTGGAACACACATCCTACAAGAAGGGCAAAAGAATTTGACACATTCAGCCTGGAAAAAAGGGAGATTTGGAGCGGGCCCAACAGCAACTTTCCAAAATCTGTGAGGTCATTAAGATGACTGTACCAGGTTCTTCACACTGTTAATTAGTAGAGAGACAAAAGATAACAGCCTTAAGTTGAAACAGGAGTTTCAGATTAGATACAAGGATCAAATCTTTGGTGCCTCTAAGAACTTCTGTACAGTTCACTGCAATCCTAAGACAAAGAAGGCTTAGTCAGTTATCTTGTATTCTGTGACCTGATCTCTCTCCCACTGAACAGCTATAACTGCTGGCACTGTCCAAGAAGGCACTGCAAGGAAAGGTCTGGAGCATTTAAAAAATATCCCATTGTCACCTTCTCCTGCCTGCCTTGTATTTGAGTGAAAGTTGCACCCTTAACTATATTGTTGTACCACAATCGCCAAGGCTCTCAAGCATAACATCATCATGCTCAAATCATAAACTGATGGTTAGGACATCTGGTTGAGAGGTGGAAAGTACGTGTTCAAAACCCACAAGTAGAAAACTGAATCTAAAATCATAGGTACTCCAAACAACAGCTAAGTGTGTAAGAGGTACACAACCTCTATCACTATTTCTGAAAAAGAACCTAGAAAGGGAAGTAAATGTGAACCTACTCCTTGAGAACGGCTGAAAGCACTTCATTTTTAGATGACTAGTGATCCCAAATCCTAAACAGTCAAGGCTACTTCAAGAGTATCCTTAAGTTTTCCATATAACTATTTGGAAGCATTAAAATGCCTGTGGTATTACATGTGAAGACAAGATAGTTTTGGTTCCACCCTCAGACAGGAACCAAAACCCTATTGCTAGGATCCAGGCTTGAACAGGCATTGGCTAGAAACTGGTCCACAGAGACCACAGACTTCTGCGTGAGCACATTACTAGACCACTGTGAAATTTATTAATTAACAAGTTGCACAGTAAACATCACCAAAATATGGATTGTTTTATACTATTATGATTAATAGGAAAACCAACTTTTGAGCAAGTGCCATGTACAACCTGCTCTTTAATACAATTTACATGCCATACCTTGGAACATGCAAGTCCACCTGAGCCACCACCAATAATAATGAGGTCATAATCATAGGGTTCTGCAACTTTGCAGTCCCCAAGAAGTTTTTGAAGTGAGCCATCATGATAAGCCTGAGAAGAAAAAAAAAAAAAAAAAGTAAAACCACAGATTTCTAAGTCACCAAAAATCAAATTACATTGGGTAATCTAGGTTGGAGAAGACAATGTAATGTATTGCAATTAATCACAAGGCAAATTCACTCTGTCTTGTCTATTTCCAGATGATTTTTATAGAAAAATTACCTGGTAAGTTGAATCACAGCCACCCACATGAGTTCCATTCACAAATACATTAGGCACTGTCCTCTGATTAGTTAGTTCTGCTAGAACTTGCTGAATACTGGGTCCATCAGCTAAGAATAAAAGAGATAGGTACACTATAGAACAATTTTCAAGAAAGGAGCTTTTAAAACAAGTGTAATATGCTATAACCCTGCCAAGAAAAGAATTCTATTATAAGCATCAATAAAGGAGTACGTTTTGCCCCCAAACTCTGCTTAAGCATAAACACTTCAAAAAAAGCATAAGCACTTAAAAGTGCATTGGAAACTAAGTTTTGTACAGAAAAAAAAAGTGCTAATGCACATTTAACAGCTTACTAGCAATTCAATCAAGAGTTTACTGTTAGAAATCTGTTTTTCAAACATCAAAAACTACATGAACCATGATATGTACGTAATGCACTACACATGCATTGAAACTAAAGCAGGTTGGTATTTAAAGAAAAAAAAAAACAGCAGCAGCCAAGGTACTGGAATTTAACCTTCTTTCCAATGACTAAGCAATTTTGCCTATGAAGGTCACCCATATACCAAGTCAAACATTAACAATTCATCTAGAAGCCACAGAATAATCTAGGCTTTTTCCCTAAAGACAGAGCTCCTCAGACAGAAAGCTGATCTCATCCTTATCAGTTGATGAGTAGCAGCTGAAAGCTTTGACTCCTTCTGCACATTAAAAACATAATCTGTATTAAAATCTACACCAAAGTATAGCTGATTTTATTTCAGAATATATTAAAATCTATTTTGTTTTGTATATCCTCCAATGACTTCAACTTGGCTTAGAGAGTCATGCACAGGCACCCATTTTTAATTATAATAAGCAGCACATCATTCATTATCTGTCTTCTACTTACGAGTTACATCAAGTTCCAAAGCATAGTACTCCACTTGCAGAGAGCGGAAGAGATCTTTCACCTACAACAGAAACAGACACAATGCAGAGCAAAGCCTTCACAAGATCCAATACATAGCTTAAGGTAAAGCTCAGCTATAGGATGTACACAGCTACCTTTTAAATGTCTTTACTGTGCTTTGAGGGCCTACATGCTTTGAGCTCTATAAGCCTTTGGTGAACTCTGCCACTGCTTCCATGTCTTGCACACCCCTCTCTTTAAGCCAGGCTATTGAACAGCATTCAGATTAGTGTTCCACATTGTAGTAATCTTCCAATACAAGTTTAATTACCTTAAGAAAACGTTTCTACATACAATTTGCTTAGCTACAGATGATACCTAACAGATACCAAAAGACCCCAGAAAAGCCATATAAAGTAGCAACCAGATTCCTCAGCGGGACTAAGAAAAGAAAGGCAAAAGGGTGCAGAGAACAGTACGCAAAACAAAGTCAATGAAAATTAGTGCATTATAAAAACTACAGAAAAAGTAATATTCTCCAAACGTACTCAGCACTAGGATGGCTTGTGTCTAGCAGCACTGCCTTCATTTCTGGCTGCATGCAAATAGATATCGTAAGGCAACAGGTAAAATAACTGTTTTTAATCATAAGTGTCTAAATGTGGAAACAAGAATGCAAGAAGCACAAAGCATCTGCATGATGGATTCCCTCACCAGCATGGAGGAGCCTGAACAACAAAGCACACTAAACTGCTGCCAATTCAGAAGAAATCTTTTACAACTAGCTTTCTGATGAACCTCAAATTTATTGACAACTCTTCACTAAGAGTAAGCTGAGTCATATCTCACAAGCTTACAAATGTCAAGCACATGATGAATAAAATGTCTTTATTACTGCTGCAACCCCTACTATTACTGTACCAAATGCTGAGTATTTCAGTGCTTTTTACTGCAGTTCCAGCTTTATGCAAACATAAAACTTAGTAATCTCTAACAACTACATGTTAGTAGTTGTTTCTTATAACATCATAGAATCACCGAATAACAATTTGGAAGGGATCTCAAGGATCATCTGGTCCAACCTTTCTTAGCAAAAGCAATCTAGACAAGACAGCCCAGCATCCTGTCCAGTTCAGTCTTTAAAGTGATCTGTGACAGAGAATCCACCACTTTCCTGGAGAGATCATTCCAATGGCTGACTGTTCTCATTCTGAAAAAAATTCCTCTGTCAAATCACAATCACCCCTGGAGTAATCTGCACACATCATCCCTCTTTTTCCATGTGACTCCTTGTCAAAAGGCACCACTCTTTAAATACCTGAACACAGTGATAAAGACTTCCCTAAGCCTTCTCTTCTCAGGGTTGAACAAACCAAATTTCTCAGTCTTTCTTACCACTATATATCAACTGCAATATACATAAATAAGCTCTGCTTCTATAAAACTGATTGCATTAGTCCTAGCACTATAGAATTACTTAATTGGCAATCATATGATCCATCCCTTGCTCAAAGCAGGACCAAATGTGACGTTTAATCAAGCTGCTCAAGCACTGTTCCGCTTTCACTCTGAAATTTTCCAAGGATGGAGATACTATAACCTTTCTGGGCTGTTCCAATATATGACCAACCTCGCAGTAAAGAATTCCCAGTTTATCTTACTGGAATATCTCTTGTTGTAACTTGTCCTTTCACTCTGCAACACTGAGAAGATTCTGGTTGCTTTCCCAGTTGGTAGCTGAAGATAGCAACTAAATTTTCCCCTTAAGAATTTGTAAGGTTGAACAAATAGAGTTCATTTTGTGCACATCCTGTGTTCCAGCCCTCTAACCAATTAGGCAGCCTTAAAACCTTTTGCCTTACACTCACCATTACCTTCAGGCTTGCTTACTGGAATGCCTATAGGTATGGACTGAATGAAAGGGAAACACAGTGGCACTGTTCCTGATCTCCAGCTCGCAACTGCTGTTACAAAGGCCAAGGTGAATGCCATGAAAGATCTAAAAACTAAAGCTTAAAGAGATTGCTACTAAAGTGGCAAGTTAAGAATCTGGAGGGAAGTCACAAAATTATTTCCCTGGCTTCTGGTTTAGTTGGCAGCATAACAGTAGAGCAACAGGCAAGTTCGATTAGTGTTTTGGGTTTAGTTTGCTGCCTTTTTTTTTTTGGTAAAAAACCCCTCAAACCTGTGAAAACAATGGAACAGCATTTGAATGGAGGACAGGAAAAAGATCATCAGTAGAACAAGGATTACAATCATGAAAGGACAGATTTGAGATCACATACTTAAGCTATCTTTATTATCCATGGAACATATAAGTAGAGAAAAAAAACAGACAAACATCAGCATCCCAATTAGAAGTGGCAATTGCACTTTATACTTAAGAATAGCTCATGCTTGCATTGTGCTAATGAAGCAGAAAGGAAAAAGTAACACATAAATGATCAGAGTTACGAAATCTTCAATACAGGCAAGAGATAATAGATTACTTCAGGTTGGAAAAGAAAATGATTAGGAGGAGCAGAAAGATAATATATACTAATCATGAGTAATCTCTAGATAACGTGAACAGGAAATGATTTCTCAGAAGTACTCACTGGAACAAATGGCAACAACTGCACTTACCAGAAGACAATTTTGAAATGAAAAGGAGGCAGAACTCCATAGAATACACAAAGTGGATAACTTACTGTCATCGGACATTGTAAGAGCCAAAGTTAAAATGAGACCAAATGACTTCTTAAATCAATTAAAGATGGACCCACTGAAAATCAACTCAACAGAACTAATGGAAACTCCGGTCAGGAAGTTTGAGCCACAGAGTACTAGAAACTTCAGTGGCAGACTGGGAAAATTCTCAATCCTAAGAACAGTGTCTAGGATGACATAGTAGGCCTAACCCTGGACACATGGAAACTGATACATTTATTTGCTTCCCTTCTGACAAATGCAATGGTCCCTAAATTCTCCCAGGTTTCACAAAAAGGAAAATTACCAGATGTTACTTAAAACTAGACAAATACACTGAAACCGATCTGGTCAAACACTTCACAAACTCTTTCTGGAGATGACTTCTGTCACTGCAGTAGCTAAGCAGGTTTGAAGTAAGTTTCATACAGTGCATTTCAGTAACAATGGTATATCAGCTAACATTCCATGGTAGCCATGGCTGAATTGACCAGAAACTCCTGGAAGTACAGAATGTAACTAGCATAACTTATAGCTAGCATTAAGCAGCAGCTTCTATGAAGCCACACTTAGAGCTCTTAAAATAGTTTCTATGCATCACAGTGTTCAGAGTTGGCATTTTTCATGATAAAAGCTATGTTTTCTTCATGCATGTCTATCTTAATACTAATCTTTTCAGGATGGTAAGGCATTAAAGAACAATCAAGTTATGACAAGGAAGTTTCCACTGCTGCCTTGCTAAAGCAATTGAACAATAAATTCCATTTGCAGAAAAAGAACTGCACAATTGCTTACTTGTACTACCAGCTAAACTGAACAGAATCAACTATTAACTCATTTAGGATATTCACTTCCAGAGCTCTTCGAAGGGAACATGCATGGCTACATCCATTTGAAATGAAGAATTCTTCCCACCCCTAAATTAGGTCCTTTTAGAGCATGAGTGCTCTCTGCACTAATCATCTCGAGTTTTTCAATTAACCCTACCAAAAGCACATTGCTAACAACTATCCACAGTAAAACTAAGACACAGGGAACACCATTCATACCCAGTCTTTAAGAACTCAAAACGATGTGATTACAGGCTAAGGACTCAAGCTGTAACTACCCTTTTAAATTATATCCACTTCATTAATTCCACAGACACAAGGATGCTGCATTACCTATTGTTCTCTTATTCCTTTCACAAGTCTTTGGTGAGAGGGGTTGTTAATACTTGTACTATTGCAGATATTTTTGTTTCATTACTTGAAGTCTTACATGTGGTTTCCTTCTCTCATAAGCTGTCTTTCTCTAATTGTTCCTCTGCAATACATACCTCGTCTACATGTCAGGTCATCATGTTGCCTTTCTCTCCCGTTCCAAACAGGAAAGTAAACCAAGTATTCTACCTGCTAAAGCAACTGGCTCTTCACTCCACATTCCTCCAGTTTAATCACCTGTTCCTTCACAAAGACCCTTACTTATTCCGATCATACAACTCCGCCTGGACCATGAGAGGAAAGGGTCCTCCTCCTCCAGGTACTACTGCTTTCCAAGTCAACCAAGAGAACATTCCTCATATCTGATTGTCACCTTGAAGCCTGATGGACAAGCTCTGAACAAGTACAGGAAAGAACTTTAGTCTGGATTTTTAATTACTGGACTACAATCAAATCTGTTTTTTCTCTCAAGCTTCTTGTGCTAGTCTAGCTCCACTGCAATAACAGTAACAAATGAAGGAAAAGGTTGCAAGCCTTAAAAAGTGGCAATGACCTTATATGATCTCAAAAAGTGCCATGATTATCAACACTTGAGCAATCACAATCACTAAAAGCACACAGAGCAACAGACAGGCACAACTAATCATTCCTCAAAAAAAGAAAGATTTCTGATGAACAGAAGATATAGTTTTTGTGAACTGCACTAGACTTCAGCAAGACTCCTACTCTATCATTACTTCATTTGCTAAAGCTTCAATTAAATAAGCACTTTTTAGAAGATCTGAGTTGCCTACTATGCTATATTATCTTTCTGCCAACACATTCTTGAAGAGAAGACGCTGGCTTTGCCTACTGTGCCATACACAAAAGCTTCCTTTTACAAAATCTCAATTAAGTTGCAAGTGAAACAGGACGTATTCATTACAGTTTTTTATGACAGGGTCACAATATCTCCTCCCTCACAAAAGCAACTAAGAGAAAGTAAACTACAAATGGGAGTGCAGCTTCTGAGTGTTTTCATGACTGTCAAATCTATTGAAGAATATCACAACTCAATCTTACAGCTCCAAATATGTTTTTCTACTACACCAAATATGATATTATGAGATTTAACTGACACTTCATGACATGCTCTTTGTAAACATCCAAGAATCACAATGCCAACAATCGCCCAGATTCTAAATGGGCTATAATTACAGTGTGCTGACATCATAAAACTCTAATGAAGAAGCTGTATTTTTTTAAAGCCTCTCGTTTACTAGTTATAGCTACCTTGTGAGACACTGATGCATGACCAGAGACGGAAAAATATTTTTCACTAAATATCACAATTAATTAATATAACCACTTGTTTTTAAAGACACATTAAGGTCAGAATTTAAAACTTATACTTCTGCTGTAGGGTGTTGTACCTGACTTTTCAAAAATAGCAATTGTGCAGTTCTTTTTCTGCAAATGGAATTTATTGTTCAATTGCTTTAGCAAGGCAGCAGTGGAAAGGGGATGGTGTTAGAGTGACTTCCTTGTCATAACTTGATTCTTCTTTAATGCCTTACCACTCTGAAAAGATTAGTATTAAGACAGACATGCATGAAGAAGGCATAGCTTTTATCATGAAAAATACCAACTCTGAACACTGTGATGCATGGAAACTATTTTAAGATTTCTCTCTGGGGATGCAATTTTATCCAACTTCTTCATGTGGTGCGCAAACTTTCAATAAGGAGGAGTCATGACCAGCACCTCAAGTAACAAAAAGCTGCTTAACTAAGGAAGGACCACGCCGTGCGGGGCTACCCACACACGTTCATCCACCACTTCGCCCACACGGCAAAAAGAAGAATCTCCTGAGGATCTTTGGCTTCTTTCAGGCCTGAGAAAGGGACTTCTAAGGGGAGGCACCCGGTGCTTAACCGAGGTGGGCCGGACGCGGCCATACTCCTCTCCTATCTCCCAGCCCCGGAGGTACCACCACAAGGAGCACCATCATCCCCACAAGCCTTTGCTTCCCAACCCTTTTCCTCCGCCCAGTCCCGCCAGCCGGCGCCCTCGGGGGAGATGCCTCCGGGGCCCGCGCCAGATCCGCCGCCCCCGCGCCGGCCAGGAGCGGGAAGCGGCTCTCAAAGGCCCCGATTCCTGCGGATGCCGGAGCAGCGGAGAGGGTAGGCGGGGGAAGAAAAGGCGGCGAGGCGATCCCGCCGCTGCCTCACCTTGTTGCAGTAAGGGCAGTAGCTCTTGCTGAAGATCATGACACGGTGGGTGGCGATGAGAGTCCGGACGCGGAGCTTGAGGCCATCCCAGTCCGGGAGCTGTGTCTGTCCGGGCGGCGGCGGCGGCATGGCGGGGCTCGGGCGGGAGACGACCGCTCGGCGCGCGCCCTACACACGCAACGGCAGCGGCGCGTGCCCGAAGCCCGCACTGACCCTCGCCCTCAACACCGCCCCTTCCGGAGCGTGGAGCCCGACCGACCAACCCCACAGATTGAGGGAGGGAAAGAAATTCCAAAGAGCGCTTCCTGCCCTTTCTTTCAGCCACACACACTCTGAATCGTCCCAAAGAAAGAAAAGAATTATCTAATTCACTTTTACAAGCGCATATTTTCCCCTAAAGGTGATTTATAGCGGGATGAACTTGGTGTTTTTAAACCATCCCTCTCCTCTGAGAGGCACTTGTGGAACAGCCCAAGAGGCGGGAGAGGACAGGGCGCATGCGTAGTTGGCCTGGCGCTGTCCCCGGTGGAGGGGTGGTCAGGCCTTGGTCGGGGTGGCGATCGCTGTGGGTCTCAGATGCCGGGGGGGGAGGGGGTAAAGAGTTCCAAGTAGGAGGCGACTGGAAGAGACACAGGGGAGCAGGGGTTGGTTCAGGTGTCGCTGTCCTTTTCCTGCTCTCCCGTCTTCTCCTTGACCGTCCGACCCCGCGGTGGCGGCCGTGGCCCCTTGGAACAAATGCCTTCTACTGGGGTGGGGAGCGCCGGTTACAGCAGGGCAGAGTCTGTGGGAGGAGAGCTGTGCTCCTTCTGTACAAGGCAGCGCTCCCTGTCTCCCACAGCCTGTGAGGCCACATCCCAAGAATCTGGCCATCTCTCTGCCGCTGAGCCAGCGGTTACCAACTGCTTTCTGTAAATAGCCCTGAGGGGTTGCCCTGGTTTTGATACATTTCAGTCTGTAAAATCAATTAGAGTTGTTTTTAATTAGGTAGGGTGTTCATTAGCCTAATGAAAAACGTTGAGTGTGTATCTTCTGTTAGTTTGTCATGCCAGTGTTAAAACAACCCAGACTGGAAGCCATAAAACTCAGGCCAAATGAAGACAATTGCTTATACACTTTATCAAGGAAAGATACATCTGGTCTGAAAGCCACCCTGCTAGACCACTGCCTAGATAAGATGCAGCTAGTCTGCTGCAAGGCACTGGGCAAAGCAACTTTGATGGACAGAATTTTCAGAGGTAAGACATGGGACACAGTGAGGAAGAGGAGAGGATACAGTAAAAGACCACCAGAGACCGTTGATGATCACCTCACATCTAAATATGCATGCTTGAATAGGTGGCCACTTATGATAGGTTGCCCAGAGAGGTTATGGATGCCCCCTCCCTGGGGGTGTTTAAGGTCAGACTGGATGAGTCATTGAGCAACTTGCTCTAGTGGGAGGTGTCCCTGCCCATGGCAAGGGGGTTGGAACTAGATGATCTTTAAAGTCTCTTCCAACTCAAATCAATCTATGATTCTATGATAAAAAATTTCTCAGAGTTGTAATGAATATTCCAGAAAATAATGAATATATAATGCACAAACCCCGTTATAGACTGGGGAGAGAGAGATAAGAGGGTGTGAACAATTTGAGGAAACTCTTCTGTATACCCAGCACTGTAAAGAAGTCCTGCTTTCTAATAAAAAATTCTTAGAAAGTTTTCTTACAGGCCGATTTTCAGTATCAGTTTAGCATCTAAAAACTTTGCTAATGTTACTAAATCAAGCCCTGCAAGCTTCTGAGATGCAGGAATTGTTTTCCATAGGTGAGGAAAGCACATAGAGTGATTTAATAAGGTTCACTGGGAAATTTTTAACAAAGCAGGTAATAAAGTCCAGTGTTCCTTCCCACGCCTGCCGCAGAGCAGCCCTACTGCTATTTATTAATGCTAAAAATAAACACTTATAAAAGCTGTAGTGCCACCAGTGATGAAAATGGACCCGGTGGGAAACAACTGAATTGACTTGCTTAATTCCTTTTTGATCATGTGTATCTGTGGTGTTTGCTGCCCAGTGAGCTTGAAAAAAAATGTATTTTTGAATGTAGATAATGGAGTTCTAGACAAGAGTGTTTCAACACTCCCTACAGAGAAGAACAAATACAAGTTTTGCAGCCTCTTTCTTATTTCAGTGTCAGCATGTAGGAATGTGGATATGGTTCTTGCAGCTACTAAAGTCTGACATAACTTGCAGGGGCCAGAACTATCCACTGGACTTTCTTCACAGTCCAGCCAAAATTGCTTGTCTGGTGCCTAGTTTTACCTGATTGGTCTCTCTCCTTCTCAGACTCCTTCTACCTCATGAGAAACAATATTACTCTTAGTATTCATACAGCAATTAATTTTACAGCCACAAGGGTTTGTGTCACTCTCTGAAGGTTTGTTGCTTTTCATATTGAACTTGGCATCCATCAGCTCCAGAAAAGTCATCAGCTTTATAGAGAGCTTACAGGATGACAGGAAGCTTCCTCACCTTCCACATGAAAGGCCTTGGTCTGCTTTCTCTAATACAAACAGAATAAAAGCAACTGGTCTCATTAAGTCTGCTTCTTTTGTGCATTACTCACTTAAGTCTGAGGATTAGTAAAAACCAAAACAAATAAAGTAGTTCTTAATGATATAGCACAATATGGTATGGGAAGGCACTGAGGTACAAACTGGTAAGGGAGGTTTAAGAATAGAATGGAATGGAATAGAATAGAATAGATATGTATTATTTCTGCAGCTCTTGCACAGGACTAGAGGGCTCATAGTAGCGTAAATGTCTGATTCTGTAATTAAAAGGATAAAGCTAGATACCATTCTGAAAAACATGGAGTAAGACAGTATCTGCACAAAAAAGGCTCCGAAAGACAAACTGATGCAGAAGGCAAATGTTGAATGCATTTCTAAATGGAGATGTTTCAAGAAGGTATTTGGAGGAAGGTGCAAATGCCTTCTGATGGACATGAACCAGAGAACACTTTTAAACACAGCACTGTGAAAGTCTTCAGCCATTCTTTCATCTAAAGTTTTTCTACAAGATCTATAGTAAACTAGTGAGACACCATTGTGCTTGTGGCACCTGGACTTGGTCCCATTCCTTGTCCCATAGGTGTGCGGAACTGCTGAGGGGAGTCAATGTAACACTGCAGGGTAGCCAAAGTTCCCTCTCAGCCACTTCTCTTTGGTACCTAACTCAGTCCTCACATCACAGTGCAGGAAAGGAAAGGGCCCAACCCATCCCCAGCTTTATTTTCCATTGCAGATCCGTCTAAGAAGTGGTATTCCCTGAGGTTGCTGCATGCTTTCTACATTCAGAATGCTGAAACACAAATAAGGAAGAGTAGATGATTTGTCTTAAAGATCAAGAAGGTGAAAAAACCCCTAAACTGTGGCCTCACTCTTTCTCACATTATTCCAGTGCTTTCCCTGTCCTGAAAAGCTTGTCCTGTTTCCACCAGCAGAAGAACATGGGCGCTGCATTTCAGAGCTGCATTTTCTCTTTTGGAGAGATAGCTCCAAATCTCCTCAAAGCCACAAGCATTTAATGGATAGACAAAAGAAAAGACAGGTGGCTTGTTTCTTCAGCAAAAAAATAACAGCTGTCTGTTCTTGAATTACCTTAGAAATCAGTCATAAGCCAGGAGACAGTTGAAGTCCTTAGCCATGAGCATGATTACACCCTTTGTCAACAATGGAGAGTTAGAGGAGACTGAGCCATGCTGGAGGCTGTTGAAAACCTGGTTTGATAGCCAGCCATTGGGGTGACATGCAGACAGCCTGCAGGTGAGAGTTTATGGATTAGCGCCTGTGGCAAGTGATGTCAAAAGCCTGGCTCATTCCTAATTTTGGCACCATTAAGTATATTATCAACAGGTCGTTGGAGGGCTGATGGGGCACATAATACAGGGCATGTAGTAACCCTGTGCTCCGAGTCTGAGACTGGGAGAGTCCATCAGATCATAGGGAGAGATGGTTATTCTTCCTTCGGTGAAGAAAAGAGGAAAATAAGCTCTCTGGCTGAATAGCAGGACTCTCCAGGAAGGGACGGGCATAGCAATAACTTCTGTTAGCAGCCACAGTGCTAAAATACATTGAGCATACACACAGCAGAGTGCAATCACATCTTCATTGTTGTAAAGATTCAACATCCCACCCAGAAAAGCTTGTCCAGACAGTGGTAGAGCATTGAAATAAGGACTCGATGTTAGCTGCTATTGAAAAAGTCAATGGGGGGAGCTCAAGACCCACCAGGAGTAGTTTTTCTACAAGATCTTCAGTAAATAGCAAGACACCATTGTGCTCCTTTTTAAAGGGTGTTAGAAACAAGGCAGTTAAAAAGAAATGAAGTGGAAGAGTTAGGGCCTGTATCTGTTAATGATGCACTCCTGTATTTTTTCCTTGTGAAATGATAAAAGACAGAGCGAGTGCTTTAAGTTCACCTTCCTGGTTTTGCAAACCATCTGGTGGTTTGTGCCTGCAAACAAGAGATGGCTGCATAGCTGCTTTTTGGCATACGTGAGGTTCGTAGCACTCCATTTCAGAGAGTCTGCTGTGTGTGTCTCATCTAATCTCACCCATTGCACTTTCAGTCTGAAGTTTATGCTTAGTGTCCCTTGAATGATGTTTAATTTTGATTAATAGAATTATTAGAAAGAGTTAAGGAGAGCATGAGACTTTCTAAATGCAACATAATTAGATTGCCAGCTCTTAGGCTCAGGGTATGTCTCCTCCCATAGATGCAGGGTGCAAGGTTTGTTGATGATGTTCTCTGTATTTTACAATAAACAATGGTATAAAGGGCGCCAGGTCCTCTTCCTCTGGTGGCTACGGTGAGAGGGAAAGCAATGAGGCTGTCAGGCTCCAAGGATTTGTGTTGGGCTGGGGTCTCCCTCTGCCCAGGTGAAGCTCTAATGAAATCAGAGAGACTCAGCCTGAATCTAGATCTGCACTGTAATGGCCTCCACAGTTCAGTTGTGCCAAGTGCTGAAAGCCAGAAGCTTTTATAGAAAGTTCTGGTGCTCAGCTACTGTGCAGGATGAGCCCTCTTTCTCTGCTTTAACGAACAGCATGGAGTCCTTCTCCTGTGCACTGAAGTCACCTTTCCATCCTAAGTTTCTTGTGAGGGCTTTATAAAAGAAGACAGAAAAGAAATGCAGAGATAAAGGATAAAAAAGTCTTTAATCTTTTAGAAATATGGGAACTTGGCTCTATTTCTAAGCAAACCCAGTTCCTTTAAGTAGTCATATGCTGCACATTTCCCAGGGGAGTATTTTAATGAAGGTTCTTTTTTAAAAATTCTAGTCAGCTTTGGGAAGGCGGCTCTTTGGCACTTGCAATACAGGGGTCCTGGCCTGGGGTCTACTCCCCTTTGCATTCCTCACTTCCAGGGAAATTCCTGGTGTCTTGATCTGTCCACTGTGACTATGCTGTTCTCCACCTGAGAGAGAGACAGTCAGAGACATCACAGGTTAATATTTCAGAACTGGA
This sequence comes from Turnix velox, assembly GCA_013400935.1. Classification (NCBI taxonomy): domain Eukaryota; kingdom Metazoa; phylum Chordata; class Aves; order Charadriiformes; family Turnicidae; genus Turnix; species Turnix velox. The sequence continues at coordinate 38,617 of VZTY01022985.1, forward strand.
AATATTCAAATGTTTTCCAACAGTTTCTTTAGCTAGACCAATTTATTTTATCCTGCAGCTGCACAGGAGTGCTCGGCAGGGAGGTCACATAATAAATTCAAAAGCACAGATTTCTACATTGCCTTTTGTCATGGATTTATTATCAAGCATGTCTCTTGAAGTCTATTTACATGGTTTTTCCTTTAGATAATTACATACTGCACTGAACAGAGCAGGGATACTCCCCGTTTTTTTACCCTTGGGGTATCTTCATCAGAGAGGGGATCTTTCTGTGCACTCAGATTCCCACCCAGCTGATGATTGCCCTCTCAGTTTTGTCTTCTGTTCTGAAGACAAGCAGGCTGGACATCTTTGAATCCTTGGAGTTGAGAGCTTTGACCTTTGTGCCTTTGGTGCCTGAATACTGTACACTCTGCTGATCAGAATAGAGTTGCTAACTGCATATATCAAAAGAAACCATCCTTTTTGGATTTTAAGAATTTGAGTGGAGTGAGTTGATTCCTACTAGTGGCTGATGCTGAGGAGAAGCTCTTGGCTGAATTTCTGTATCTATTGAAGGTTTCACATATGCTAAGTAGGGTGGTTCCTTCAGCAAAACCAGACCCGCCTGAGAGGCTTAAAATATTTCCTGCTCCTGGGTGGTGATCTCAAGGAACAATCTTTCTTGTGGTTAATTGGTGCTTCCAGGCCTGGCTGGGACCCAGGAAGAGGCATGAAGCACAAGAGAAGGTGTTATGGAAGGAGAAGACATAGCAGACCTGTGTTTTCTAGATGTTTTGAGATAGATGAAGCTCAAGGTTCAGGGAAGGAACAAATAAACCCATGCTATTGCAGCAATAGATATCTTAGACTTGCTAGATAACAGCATCACCCAGACACAAACCCAGACTGTTGTTGAATTTTAGCATTTTAAGAAGCCTCCCATTTTTTGTATTAAGTGGGGATAGAAACTATACCTTCTTTCTCAGCTTCTGTTGAAACAATGGCTTGGAAACACAGGTCTGACAATCTCAAATATGAGGCCAAATATGCAAGGAACTAAATATTTCTTAATGACACAATTTTAGAACCTGTTGATTTTTGTATGCTTTCATGGCAAGACTCAACAGTTTGCTCTTTAAAGACTGGGATCTGATTGACTCTTGATTCCATTTGTGGGTGGTCCCTATTTTTCTAGCAGGTTAACCTATACACTAGAATGACATACTCCCAAACACTGATGTTTGATTGGGTCTGAACATACTTTTGTAGTATCTGAAATGCTTTTTTTCTTTGGTCACAGCACCAGTGGGGTGCTGCTCTCAAATCCTAATGGCTGTGTGCTGCCTGGAGTCCCTGTGTTTGGAAGTACCTTACATTGCCAAGACTATATTCACAGCATGTCTAGCTAATTTTAAATTATTGACTTTATCATTGGTGAATCAGTGAAAAAAAGCCTTAGTGCTGTTCAGTGAAGGCCTAAAATCCCAATCAAAGCAAATGCATTTATTGATTTTAATTAACTGAGCCTGAAGTGATAGCAGCTCGAAGTAAGAATTGCCAAAGTGCTGTCATTGGCCTTGAGGTTTCCTTGGGCTGCCTTGTGTTTGTCCTTCTCTTCTGCAGTAATCCACAAAGATCCATGTCCCTGGGAATGTCAACAGCAAGTACTGCCATCAAAATCAAGAGTAGGGTGACAGAAATGACTTATTCCTAGCCCATCCTTCTCTCCTGAGGCAGTGCTGCTTGCAGCCAGCTCCATTTGATGTAGATTACCCAACATCAGGACTGTGCAGTGTTGTGCAGCACAACAGTGTTGTCCTGGATCTTCCCTATCATGCACGTCTTTGTTTTTTGTTCATGTAGTTCTTGTGTTTTTTCATAGAAGGATGAGGTAGATGAGACTGAAGAGGGTGGAAGAAACAAAGCAATGGCACAGTAACAGCTAGTATTTTAACTTGAATAAATAATTGGGCTTGGAGCTCTGCTTGGAGAGAAGGAACAGCTGGGCTAAGGTGCGGAGCTGCTAGCATTTCTGCAGCTCCCTACTTGATTTTTCAATTGCTTTTCCTCTCCCTCATACGGAATCCATTTTGTTATTTTGACTTCTCTGCAGCTAAAGGGTTTTATGTAGTACCTTGGATGTTACTGAGTCATTGATAAGTACTAACAAACCATCTGCTTATCTCAATTTGAGCCAGAGGATAGGCTGCAAAGCACGGTGGGGCTGTGGCATTTTTTTTTCCTTTCAATATGTCAGACAAAAATGCAGCAGAGGGCACTGTGTTGTCAGGTTTCAGGGGAACATCTACCAGATTGCACTGGGTGACTGGGAGTAGCCTTCTCCTGAATGCCTGTACGACTAAATAACAGAATATTAAAAGCACTTCCTCTGAACATAAGGGTTTTAGGGTTTAGAAAGAAGCCCTTTTTTTCTGCTGTAAGAACTTGGCTGTTTTAATTTTAGAGTACCTGGGAAGTGCTAGCATCAGGATATTTTTCTGTTCTATACAGGATCTGAAAGACAGCCTCATTAAAGGAGCAGCGTCGAACACAGATGACATAGAGTAGGCAGGCTACCTATAATAATGTCATGTTTTGTCATTTATAATAGATAGTTCTTCCAAACCTTTGGGATTCCCACAGCACTTGGCAAATTAAATATTTGAACATTGTTAAAGGGAAGCTTGTTGAAGGAGACCGGGCAGCTGTGAAGTGGGACGTGGATGGCATTGCCAGAAGAGTGGGAGTGCAGAGATTTTGTTTGAGGGAAGTCCCCATTCACACAAAGCATGTCATGGGACGTTTTTAAGTGTCTCTTCAATAAACATGGTTGTGTTTAAGGCGTAATTGGAGAGAACTGGATACAGTAAATAAGTTACCATGTTTTCCCAGCAATGTGCTCTGCCACATGGCTCATGGCACAGCAGGATGTGTGCAACCCCCTTTACCTTCTGCTGGCAGCAGGAAGATGGATATGACACATCTAGAGATGGACTCCATGGTTCTAAGAGGCCTTGTTTGTTCAGACTGGAGCCTGGCAGTGCAAAGCAATACCCACATGCCAGCCTTTGCTGTTAAGAGAATGCTGAAGATAATATTAGTTCTAGAAGCTTGAGATCAGTGTGACAGTTTCTCTGGAAGATTGGGGCTGTGCCATGATAAAAGCTGTATTACCCTGAGCTTCCTCTGGAGCAGAGTTTTGCTCTCACAGAATATACCCATGCACAGTGAAGTATAAACCTGCAAAAGAGATTCATCTGATTAACCTGATTGTTCTTGTGCTTGAAGTTAAATTAAGCATGTGCTTAGATACAGGTTAACAGAATAGAATCATAGTGTAATTTGGGCTGGAAGAGGCCTTTGAAGGTCATCTAGTCCAACCTCCCTTGCACTAAGCAGGGACATCCTGCACTAGTTCAGGTTGCTCAGGGCCTCATCCAGCCTGACCTTGAATGTTTCAATGATGGGGCATCTACTACATCTCTGGGCAGCCTGCAACACCTAAGGTTAATATAACTCATTGAAATATAATAGGTTCTATTTTATTTAATGCATAAAGCTGGATTAGCCAACATGGCAGGATGTGCTAAGGGTGAGGAGCAGGTAGAGCCCTGAAGAATACAGCTTGATCTCATGGGAGCAAGGAGCTCATTCTGTCATGTTTTGGGTCAAAATCAGGGTATCTCATTTCAATGTAAGTTCACAACCTTTCCTGTGAGTTATTAAGGGAAATGGAAAGTGGAGAAGCAGCGATAAGAATAGACATCATTAAAATCTCCAAAAATTAGAGAGGAATAAAAGGAATGAATGGAAATCCCTCCCCTCTCTACCTCACATAAATGATGTTCTTATCCTAGTAATGGTGACAGGAGGTGGTCAGATGGCATTATTTAGCTGAATGGCCTGCGTCTCCATATGTGCTCAGATAAAGTTCAAAATGACCTTTAAGAAAATCCATTTTTAAAGATTCTTTTAACTTCAGGAAGGTCCAACTTTAGTAGCTTAAATTTAATTTTGTTCTTGAGGGAACAGGCAGTGGAAGGGAAAGCTGTGCTGGAGATGCTCACAGTAAACTAATAGCAGGTAAAATGTCATTTAAAAAAAGTAAGTGGAAAGCATGTGTCATTGCAAAGAGGAAATTAATGAATTCTCTTCCCATAATTTCTTTTCTCAGGTTTCATTTCTGATGTATTTTCTTCTGGCTGCTGCTGCTGCTCCTGCTTATGTTAACTCAAACTTACTAGCTGACTCATTGGTTAGACTGAATCCAAGGTCACAAGAGCAGGGATGCCGCAGTGGTCAGCTGCACATACTTACAGACATAGTCATGGGAACACAAGTGTCTCCAGCTCTGGAAACACACAGCCCAGGACAATCCCCACTGCTCCTCGGTTAGCACAAACTCTACTTATTTCCACTGTAAATCTTCAGCAACAGAAGGACGAATTGACTGCATGCACTTCACAGCTGTACCCTGTAAGGAACAACAGTGACATATAAGCACCAACAGACATGTTGTACAAGGACAGGGACTTCAGTGCTTCTTAAGAAGCAGTGGTTGCTCTGCTGAGTGCCCACGCTAAGGACAGGTTATTAGCAATGAGAGGTTAGTAGCCAAGGAGAGATTGCAGGAAAGCTGTTGGTCTGAACATTTCTATTGTCAACCAAAGACCAGTAGCAGAGCTTCTCAGAACACTTTTATTTTCTTGTACTTGAAGTACCCAGCTGCCTGTTGAAGGGAAGCTGGAATTAGCTGTGCTGGCAGCACTGGTTTGGCTTCTCCTTTGGTTAAGCTGCTGACAAGCTAATTCACACTGTTTCATTTTCCCTATAGATCCCAGCCCTCTCCTGGGCTTGTTGGGAAGAATAAAAGAGACTGGGCCAGGGATGGACAGCCAAAACTAACAGCCAAGACTACCTGTATGTCAGAACAAAATGTACAGGCCAATATGGGAGGATCATGCAGGACTGGCTGAGTCTGCTGCTGCTGCCTTGGGATGCAGGCATAAGCAGCTCACTGTGGACTGATGACTACAGGGTGCTTTGGATGAGTTTTTGCATATATAACTCTCTGTCTGCTTGGCTTTCACTGCAGGATGATGCCTGATGGCTTGGCTGCATTGGCATGGTGGCAGCCTGGCCCCTTCTTTCAGCCTTGGTGTGCCTCAGAGATAAAGTCCAACAGGAGATAGAGTTAGAAGCTTGATTGGCTAACCAGAAACAGCAACTAGAGTCTGAAGCTGGCATGTATGTTGTGCAAATCCATCTAAATACTGCCTTTGGAAATTACTGTTTCTTGCTTCTTTATTGCTAAGGACTAGCCTATCTGCTGCTAGGCCTCTGATGCAGTGACTCATTCACAAGAGTCCAGTAATTTTGGTTTTTTCTCTTCCTACCACCTAACACAGCAGATTTCCCTCTATCAGCAGTTTTTGTTTGAGCTAATTCACTGCTGAGCCTTTATTATTGCAAACAAGGAATTCAAATATAATCCCACCAGCCCCTCTGTTCAGGAAGAACTTAGACCTTGACGTACTGCCTTCCTGGGAGCATCTGCAAGCTCAACTTTTTTTTCTATTATGTAGATGAGAGACTGGGCTGTTTGAATGACCCCAGGCAGATAGGCAAAGATGGCTTTAAAGGCTGGATAATGTATTTCACCACTGTATAATCCTGCAGTAGCCTAAGGGTTTAGAGTTGTTTTGTACTGTTTTTGATGTAGGGCTTATTTTAGATTTTATGAAGAGATGTTGCTTTCTTAACTAATGCCACGGTAGCTTACAAGCTGTTCACACAAAGCACACGGGTCCTGTGCAGAACAGCTTGCACACAAAACACTACTTCTGAGGGGGCTATGCTCAGACATGCACATGGGGGGAGACAAACTGACCTGTGGAGATAAATGCACACCTGTACATACATGCAGTTACTGTGCTGTAACTGCCACAAGAAGAAAGATCTGTATGTTCTAATATCAGGTTTATGTCAATGTGCAAATGTCTGCTCATGCATGTCTGTTCTCAGATCCATGCACAGGCATGTGTGTCTGTACAGAGAGGTGCAGAAACTGTAATAAATATGCTTGAATTAAGAGGCATCTTTCTCTAACATTGGATGATGTCATGGCTGGGAACATATGGCTGGCATCCTGTCTCTACTCAGACCTCTCTCAAGTGAGGTCTTAGCCACAGAGTACATCAAGTCATAATGAAATTGAGAGAAATAAGTGGGTCTGTTACAGAAAAGAACATTGTAAGAGTTCCATTTTGAGCTATTTTCCTCTTCCTTCTCCCCCCAGTCCTAGTCTAGTCACAAAAGGTGTTCCTCCCTATTTTCTCCTCCAACATCTCTCCTTATAAACTTTAATAAGTAATCAGGTGTGATCAATGCAAGCTACTACTCTCCTGCTCCTCCTCTTGCTCTTCAAGTGCTGAGTGATTCTGCAAAAAAGACTTCCCGGGGATCCTGCATTGATTTGTTTTCTGAAACTTCATCCATTTTACTTCTCACATTTTCCCTGGTAGAGCCTATTCTGGAAACAGAAGGATGCTGTGAAGGCAACTACTGGTGTGTGAGCTGGCTCTGAATCCTGAGACAGCCTCTCTGGTGACATGGGTGCAGCAGGGCAGAAACAGCTCAGGTTCAGGCAGGGGACAGAGAAGGAGACTCAAAAGGTGTACTTTAATGTTCTCTTTTCTGCATCTATTTGCAAGCCAGGGGTAAAAAAAAGGCACTGTATGTTTTCCTACCATCGAAGTGTGTGAGGGAAGTGGTATGAAATAGGGATTGAGTTGGGAAGGTAAAGCTCCCTTCTCTCATTCTTCACCGGTAAGCTTGGGAGTTTCACCAGTGCACTGTGAGAGACAGAGTACAAAGGTGGTTTCACAAGGTCTTGGCATTCAGTTTAGAAGGAACAAGAGTTCAGACTATGTACCTCCCTGTGCTGCAAACACAGTAAGTGGGCAATGAAGTATGCCAGGCTTTCAAACAGGAAGCTCTGGAGATGATACTGACCTTGCTTTTTTCTCCATTCAGAAGAATAAAGGAGAGGCATTGCAGACCAATGCTTGTGGTGCTAGTGCTGACCCTCTCTTCTTCCCAGCTGAGGTATATGAAAGAAATTAAGGTAGTTTTGGTTTGGGAGGATACCAAAACTTGGCAACTCTGACAAGAGTTATAGCCTTCCCCCACCAAATGGAAGGGATTTTGGTTGAAGTCTTAACATCAGAGCTCCATAAGATACATAGGACTGCGACCTATTTGAGGTTAACAGAAGGTTAAAGCCCCAAGTATCAGACTGCCAGTGTTTTCAGCACATCTGCTGAGGCTCCTTCTCTTTGCTCCCTCTTCTTTTTGGTACACAGTCCACTGCAACTTTGGAGTAGGATGAGGACAGGGAAACCCTCTAACCCCAGTGTGCAGCCTCCCTGCAACTGGGAGAATAAAATCTGCTTCTCCCCTCCAGCAATTATAAGCAAGAGCTATTTTGCTATTCAAGGTTTGTGATTTCAACACTCGAGGGGTTAATGCACCAGGGAGGCAGCTGATGCTTTCATGCCGGTATGCTGTATCAAGCAGCACAGTTTCCAGGAAGATGAATATCCGTAACCAAGTAGCTCAGCAGAGCCCAAAGCCTGTTCAAAAGAATTCTTTTTGATGATCTGGTTTTATTACTTTCAATGAACCAGAGTCTCCAAGGTACCGGTGAATAAGGGATGCTGTAAAGCGGCATCTTGTATACATGTTTCAAGCTGCGTCTGCTGGTGCTAAAAAGGATGAAAGAGAAACTGCTTAGCAATGACCCTAGGGCCTAAACCTAGCTCAAGCTTCCACGGGGCATTTGCTGAGACAAACAGAAGATCTTAACCATTTGCACTGGGACACGACAACCGGGACACAGCCTACATCATTCTCTTGCCCCAGTGGGAAAACTAATCCATTTCTAGGACAGAGCACGTGGCTTGTGTTATGTGTTTCATAAAAGCTCTTTGCCAACTGTAAAGAAAATATGAAATGTCAAATCAGGAACAGGTAGATGTGAATTATGGGGCTCTGTGCTGTCTGGAGAATCTCAGTGATTTAATACTACACTGTGAGAGACTACAATGGTCAGAAACCCCCTACGGAAATACAGTGCTTAAACTCACCATTCTTGTTTTGTCTCTACATATATGTGGATTTGAGTGTAAAACACAGTTTGGATGGACCCACCAGACATGTGAAGGGAAGCAAAAAAGAGTGAATCCTGATGAAAAGCATCAGAAGGAGCACACAGAGCTTCTTTAGGCAGCTTCTTGCCATTTCTGTAACAGCATTAAAAAGAAATTTTATAGCTGTAGATTGAAGCTCAACTTCTAAATGGACATGAGATGAATGGTACAGAAACCCAGACTGTTTGAAAGCCCTCTTATTATGAAGGGATGTAAGCTAGTGCCCTTTCCTCCTAAGCTCTGCATACACCAATAACAATATTAGCCTGTGCACTGCCTCTCAGTGCTTTTGCTTTGGAATTCAAATCATGTGTATGTTTTATAAAAGGCTCTCTAGTGTGAGCCTCAGAAATACATATGCACTCTCCAACTGTGTGGGTTTTCTCTTTCCTGCCTAGTGCACAAATTACTCATTGTAACATGATAAATGAATGGGACTGTGTAACCCTCTTTATACTTTTTATAGTTTTTATAGTGCTTTGTCACCATATGTTATAAATTCATGAGGCATTTGTAGTGTGTAACAGGTTTTTCCTGTTTGTTTATTTAGTTATTTGCTAATTCTTGCAGCTGTATATACAAGTATGGATATCTGTAAATATGTATAGATATTTGTCTGGTGGACTGAAGCCGAGGAGAAAGGATCAACTGCAACTAGAGAGCACTTGAGAGGCAGAAAACAAGAAAGATGAAAATATTGCCTTGGTATCTGGTGAGAACTGAGGAGATTGAATAGAAAGTCACTTTGTAGGGAAAATTCACATTTCATGATCCACAATATTTTGGGACAATTTCTTCTAAAATCAACTATATTGTACTCTCAAGGAAATAGAGAATATAATACTGTGTTGTGAAAAGCCTAGGGAACCTTCCTGTGATCCTGTAGCTTGCAGGCAGAGAACAGAAGCTGTATGCCAAAGAATGAGGACAAACACAGCTTTTAATAAACTTACAGGATTTCTGGTAAGTGTTGTCATGGTATCCTATATGCTGCTCTTCCTGAGGTGGGGATTTGTGGGGAAGCAGCTAAGAGTGGCTTATGGGAGAACCTCTAAATTTCCAGGTATGGATGTGAAGACATTTTCTGCTTCAACCTGCAGTGCATTAGGCTACCATAAGGCAAGCTTGTAGCTTGATAGATTTCTGTGTGGTGCAATTCCAGGAGGAAAAATCCTAGCTGGCCCTGCAGAGGGGTATGTTGGGAAGGGGTAAGTTGTGAACTGGGCTTTCTTCCTGCCTCTTACTGTGTTCCTCTTCTCTCTTGAGACTTCTGTGCTAGTACTGTTTGGTTAGGCCTATCTGTTTGATTCATCGGCTGTGAATAGGGAATTATATTCACCGAGTATCCAGATAGGTTGATTTAATTTCCCCATGTTTCCTGGTGGGAAATCAAGCTGGTGCTTTAGTGGAAATCCCTAGACATTAAGCCAACTTGCAGTGAAGGCCTGACAGAAGGAATACATATAACTGCCTATGTATCTGTTTCTGTGTAAGCATTCGGGTTTTTTTCATATGTATAAACACAACTACCTGCATAGATGTAGATACATGGGATCATGTGTATTTACTCTGTTCCTGGCCAGTTTCAGTATCTTTCTTAGCAATTCCAGTAGCATTCCCATGTGTCTCACTGTTTAACAAGTTGGACGGGATGTGTTTACACTTTATTTAAGAAACACTGTAAAAACAAGAGGATCTTAATCATCACTAACCATGGTAGCTGCAAATTAAATATCTGAGCTCTTGGAAGCACATTCATCATAAATATCCTACGTGTCTCTGGGAAGGGGACTTAAGTAAGCATTGCTAGTTCTCCCTGAGGGAGAACATAAATAGGTTACATTGTCTATAATGATGAATCTTGTACTTCTGATAAGAATAGATCCTAGTTCTTGTATGTCTTATTTTACCTATGTATTTTAAAGACAGAAATAAAACTGAGTAAGGCAGAAGGGAAACAGGGAGATTATACAGGGAAGGGTCAAACAGGATGGAGGATAGAGGGTGTCATAAAATCACATCAGTATTTTGCAATATCCTTTCTCTGGCCACACTGTATCAACCATGGGACCCTTCTGTCCAGTGGCAATTACAGCACAGCTGATGATTCAGAGGAAAAAAAATAGCTTAATTAGTTTCATTAAGTCAATTTTCTAATAGCTCAGACTGAAGGAAAATTCTCTTTGCTCTCCTAAAAGGGTAAATTATTATGAGTATTTTCCTACCAGGCTGTTTTATTTACCTATTGATGTTATGTTTACGTGTCTATTCTGGAAGACAGCTGAACCTAAAATCTGGGTCCAAAATTACAGAATTTTGGCAGCTGGAAGATTTACATAATCTTGGTAGTACAAATTTGGCTTTGCCATTGTCCTGACAGGCTGAAGAGACCTCTCCATAGTTTTAATGAAAACCATACTTTATCTGAAGAGTATGATTTCCAGCCCTTGATTTTACATCAGACATGCCAGGTACTCAGCTCCTCCTGGAAGTCAGACCACTTCATTAGGCTCCTCAGCAAGGCTTTAGAGGGCTTGCTTCAGCATTCTGCTTTTGAAATTCAGAAAGGCAGATTTTCTCATTTGCCTACATAATTATTTAATTGAAAAAATATCCACAGTAAGATGCTGACATAAAAGCTGTGGATATTAGCTTCACCAAGGAAATGGAGGCCACTAGCACCTTGTTTGCTGCAGATGCTCCTCTAAGAGTGCATAATCTGCAATCAATGTACAGCTACACTCCATCTGCAGAGAGGCTGAGGTTTAAATGCTGTGCTGCAGCATGGAGTTAGGAAATGGACAGCAATAGCTAGGAATTCTTCAAAGGAAACATTCAAGACCGCTTTAGCCATCTGGAGAAGCAACCTTTTTTTATATTATGTAAATGCTCTGCAAGTTTTTGGGTTGGTTCTTTTGTTTTGGTTTGGGAGGATATGGAGGAACTCTAGCTCATAAAGTTAACATAGTATCTCATCCGCTTGTACTCTGCCCAAAAATAAAAGCAAATTATTTGTTTGCTCTGTGAGGAATCACTGCCTTCCAAACGTTTTTCTTCAGAGATGTTATCCACTAGCAGAGATACAGCATTCGGTCTGTACTGGGAAAAGCTGGCACTGAGATCCTGTCTGAGTGTGTGCATGTGAGTGCTGGATGAGTGAAAAGAGGAAGGAACTCACTCTTAAAGACATTTAGAGTAAAAGAAGATAAAAAATACATCAGCCTGCTCATTCCTCTCTCTGTGAATCGACTGAGAAAGATTAAACAATTTATTGAATCATTGCCAATCCAACAAAGCGTTTCCCAGCACAACCCAAAGAGATCCTTAAAATAACCTTTGTGTTTCCCCAGCTCTGACAGGACATGAAAGGGTCAGGGCTATTCTGAAAAGTGGTCTTGAAGGCAAGAACGGAGTTGTGCTTTTGCCTGGGCACACCTTGTACTTCCTTCCTAGCAGAATGAGTGTTTGCATTGCTGCAGGATTTCACAACCACCTTTTGCTTGAGATGTAATCTGATGGAGAAACCTGGGGGGAAGCAGTTGTTTTATGACTCGTGCGATAGTCTGTGATGCTAGTCTGCACTGTGTTGTTGGAGAAACTGGTCTGGAACCAGACCCCATGATGGCTGTGTTTGGTCTCTGAGCTGTACTAAGGAATTTAGCTACACAAAATCTATTTATGAAGGTGTCTCTAGTCTTACTTACACCTTCTTTTCATGCTTCGATCTCATCACCCTGCTTGGCTCTGTCTCCATTTATTCATCTAACAAAGGCAGGATAGTCCTCACAATTCTGCTCCAAAGGCATTTACATCCCCTGTCTCTATACAGCTCTTCTAAAGACATCACCTAGCAGCGCTCCTCCTTCTTCCTTTCTTCCCCATTTTACTTCAGCCAGATGAGGATTTCAAAGTAAATTCTTGGAAGCAAGAATGAAATAGAAATGGACATAACTTGCAATATTTGCAGATCTTAGATCTCAATTCACAAACTGTAATTAATCTAGCCTAAGGTCTTGTTTGAGCCAGAGAATTTCACTCAGTAATTCCTCAAGAATGCCTTTGATTGCTTTGATGTTATTTGACTTCCCCTTTGGCAAGTCATGGTCTCCTGTAAAATTCATTCTCACAATTACCTGAACTCCCACTGTTAAGTACGGAATAGTCCTAACTCCCATGGAGTCTGCTGAAATCAGCTCCAGGCAAGATGAAGCCACGAGTCTATTCTCCCTCCTCCTCCCCTGCACATCAAGTTTTGTTGCTTGTTAGTTTTGAAGTCCTGCCTTGAAGAGTTACTGGGTACAGCATTTGTACTGCTGTCTACCCCCTTCCAACAACTCCAACTGTGCTCAAATGGCAGGTCCTGTATCATAAAATGTCTTATGCCAAGAACCGGAGCCATCATCAGATGAAATGAAGCTGATGTTCTTAATTCATGCAAATTCACCCCCACATCTCAAAGTGCCATGTAAATCCACGTTCAGACATCTGCAGGCACATGCCCTTGGTTCAGGATCATAAGTATGTCAGAGAAGGTGGCTGCCAGGCACTGACTTCTGGATCTGATTTACAAGGAAATCTTGCACCGCAGTGGCATAACCTTTTCATTGCTTTTGCTCTGAGTAGATAAATGGATTGGTTTAGACAACTCAGGACATGTTTCCAGGACTGCAAGTGATAAACTGAGACACAACTGGCCATCAGCAGAACCACAGTTTCTGCCTGTGCACCTGCTCTTAAACCTTCCTCAACACAAGAGAAAAATGGTGTTGCTTCAGCTTTCAGCAGAAGGAATCAGGTTGGGCTAGAAGAGTGATGTGGGACTTAAGAAATCTTAGTTTTCCATCAGGGCTGCTCAGGTGATTCAGTGTATGGCTATGGGCACCTCAGCTCCATGATCAAACTGTTATAGAAGATGTGGACTTTGACTCTGGTAGAGCATAGCTATGAGGTAAGTTTATTGTGCTCTTCTCATCTAGTGCAGAGGGACACAGTCAGGGTCTGGTCACATCCATCCCTGTGTCCGTATGTCCATGTGAAGCTTTCTCAAACTTCCTGCCTCCTTCTCTGTGTCAGGGTAGAGAGGGTAATTCCATAATAAAGCTCACAAATAGTCTCATGCTGTACCAGACAGCATCTGTGGAAGGTGAGCTCAGACCTTCTCCTGTCCCTGGGGAAATGTGCTGTTTATCCCATTCTGAAACTCTGTCCTAGTATCTGCAGCTTCTTGTTTCAAATGATTAGTGATCTGATGACTTGCATTAACAGTGATTAACAGAAACTCTGAAGAGGAAGAAGCATGGACTGTGTATGTACTGAAGGAACTGGGCTGGTCAGTAACTAGATTGAACAGAGATTTATGCTGCATCATTCCCAGCCCTAGAAGAATGTTGCTAGACTCTATCTCTGCTTTATGAAGCCTCTTATGGCACCCCACTGCTAGATTCAACAAACCATTTTGCATATATTTGCTGTCTCCCCAGCCTGTAAAAGCTGACTCTCCTTTATTAACTACAGTTTACTGCCACTCTCAGTAGAATCAAATAATAATGGAAATGAAACTGCACTTATTTTGAAGACCCCAATATAATTCCAGATGTTGTTCATGTTGGCAATGTCATCAAACTATAATTGCACTATTGTGATTACAAAATGGTTAATAAATAAATGTTCTCCAAATATTGTCACTTCATTCACCCTGTATTACTACTGCAATGGATGAATCATTTGGAGGCTTCTATTGTTTCTATATCCCTGAGCATCCAACACTGATTCTCCCTCCCTGTAGGAGCTAAGAGCCCCTGGAGGAGGAGATGGGACCAGTTCCCAGGAATCTGACTAGTAGAAGAAGGAATGAGCGTCAGAACAAGTTTGTCATGCCATGACCATCATTGTGGCTATTCACTTTACTCTGTTCACCTTGAAGTGAAACAGGCTGGCCTGTAGTGCATTTTCCTCATGTTAAAGTTCTCAGGCTAAAGTATTTTTAGGCTATCCCTCTCCATAGATCCAAATAGCATTTCAGGTCATAGTAATGTGCTTAGAATCATGGGTAAGTGACTGTAGAAAGCATGTCAGGAAAATGGTGTACTTAACGTTTTTGTGGCCACTTAACCTCATACATACTCTTCCTGTTATTTGGAGGTGGTAGATGAGAGTTACAAACATTTGACTGCACCTTACCACAACAGCCAAAATTATTTTGGAGAGCTGATTGTCATTGTCAGAATGCAATTCTGAGGACTTGCAAACAGCATGTGTCCTCTGGCCTGGGGGAGAAGAACTCATAACAAGAGGGTCCTCCTATTGAGAGTCTTTAACAAGGTAAAATGGCCTCACTCAGCTCTTCCATTATGAATCAGAAATGAGGACTAAGGTCAGACCCCTGTGCTGAACAGAACAATATTCAGTGCCTCTTAATATTGTTGTGATGAGTCACTGGAAGAGTGGCTTTCAGAGGCTCATTGCCCCAGAGAACTAGCAGGGATGTTCCTGTTCCATTGAACACCCTTCCAGGCTTGATGAAGTTTACTTGTTGCTCTTTTGAACATAGCCTTAAGGGCGCAACTATGGGTCATGTGTGTCCCTTTGGTTGGAAGGGTGCAGGTGTTGCTCTGCTTGAAAGTGCAGCCCACAGTTGTTGGCAGGACTTTGAGTAAATCCAACTGTGGTGTTTAGTAGCTTAATTATAATCTCTGTGCCTATGGCACCTTCCGTCAAAGAATCAGAGAGCTCTTTACAGGCATTAATTCTTTCTCAAAGGTAATCCTGTGAGGTAGCTAAAAGTCTTATCCATTTTCTAAATGTGTGTAGGCAGAGGAGTAAGGCAAAAGGAGGTGAAGACGAAGGGGGATAACAGGCACAACTATCAATTATACACATGCACATTTATGACTCCAAATGTATAGGTGTTATTTTTTAGCCAAATTTCACACCACAACCCAGCCTTAGTGTAGGCCCTCACTCACATCACTGTGCTCTACCACTACACTCATACCGAGTGGAGAGTCCAATTGTGTGAGCATTTTCACACGTGCAATGGCACAACTGAAAAAAATTATGACCCAGACAGTTTGACATAGTTACCAAAAGCTGTATGCAGAGCTGGGACAAGAGTCTGTCTATCTCCTCCTCCTACCTCTCCATCCAGTACTGAGAGAAGACTCCTGAAAGTGTCCTGCCATGGTGCTGTGGGACTTGTCTTGGTGCTGATGGCTCTAATGCATGTTTAAAACTAGTTTGGCACCTCAGAGGAGAAAATCGAAGGAGATCTTTGCACTGCATCTACTCTACCGTGTGTTGTCACTTCAGTGATGATTTCTGACAGCATAATCTTATGAAAGTTCATTCCTGACAAACAATATAGATATGGGTGTAGGGGGGAAATCACATACTGTTAGCAGTGACAGGGTAACCTTTATCAGGGTACAGGTCTACTAATTGCTGCAGAATTCCTGCTTGAGAGAGGTTCAGTGGGCCCACAGTTGGCTCTGCCTCCACTTGCTTTTGCCCCAGTTTAACTCTGACATTGTAGTTAATTTGCTCTCCTTGACTTCCCTTGAGGCCATTGCCTCTGTCAGTTCACAAAGCATCTCACAGCAGTTCTCCAGGAGCAGGTAGGTCAGAGGCTAGACAAACCTATTTAGGCCTGGATTCCAAAATCTGGGGCCTGTTTCTTCTCCTCCTGTGTCCTTGGACTCAAGAAACAAAATAATTTTTATTATTTAAGTGTCTGATTCCTGTGCTGAGGATAGAATGATGCAATCACTACCATTTGTTTTTTTGGTAGCATCATTTGCAGAAACGCATCTCTGATGATTCATAGGCAATTGCAGTTGGTAGGTACCAGGGTGGATGCACTGAATGGGCTTTTAGTAATGCATTCACTAGAAATTAAGCTGAAACTTAGCAGCTCATTTTCCAGATGCCACTGATGCAACTGTCAGACAGGAACAACTTCCAGTGCCTGCTTGCCTGAGCCAGAATTGGACTGGAGATTTGCAAGTAAAAAGCTTTGGCTTACATTTTCAATCACCAGTAGTGATTTTTTTGGCATTCCGCTCTACAAAAAATGCTGAGAACCAACTAAATCAGGTCACCTTAACATTTCTCAGATGAGACAGATACCCATAAGTAGAGGCACTGAAAATCACCAGCAGGTTGAGGAAATTGCCATCCGCATTTGGAAGCTCAGCTCCCATTGCCCAGATTGAGGAGTATGACCCACTGAAAGCCAATGGCATTCATGAAAGTTTCATGAATTCATTCAAGGTCACAAAGGGCATATAGAGCAGAGACAGAAGCAGTGTCCAGCACTCAGAAGTCCTTAGCCAAAACCTAAACCACACATTTCCTCCTCCTCTTCAACTATCTCCATCCACACAAGTTCATAATGAAGAGAACTTGGTGCTCATCACAGAATATCAGAGACTGGAAAGGACCTAAAGAGATTATCTAGTCCAATCTGACTCCTGGAGCAGAACACCTAGACC
Source organism: Turnix velox (assembly GCA_013400935.1). NCBI lineage: Eukaryota > Metazoa > Chordata > Aves > Charadriiformes > Turnicidae > Turnix > Turnix velox. Next base: position 55,298 of record VZTY01022985.1, read on the forward strand.
AGGTCACACAGGAACATGTCCAGATGGGTTCTGAATGTCTCCAGAGAAGACACAACCTCTCTGGGCAGCCTGTTCCAGTGTTCTGTCACCCTCACTGTGAAAAAGTTTTTTCTTATATTTCTGTGGACCCCCCTTTGTTCCAGTTTGTACCCACTGCCCCAAGTCCTGTTACTGGAGGTCATTGAGAAGAGCCTGACTCCATCTTCCTGACACTCACCCTTTACATATTTATAGACATTAATGAGGTCACCCCTCAATTTGTTCTACTCCAAGTTAAAGAGACCCAGCTCCCTCAACCGTTCCACATAAGAGGATGCTCCAACGCCTTCATCATCTTCATGGCTTTGTGCTGGACTCTCTCAAGCAGAGAATAGATATCTCAAGCAAGATACCTTTTTTTTTTTCTGTTTGTGGAGGAGATAATGTTAATTACTCTGTGTTCTGGAAAGCAATAAATAAATAAATAGATTCAGATCCTGAGGAAAAAAAAACCCTCTAAATTGCAAACTGATGATTTATGAGACGCCACCTGAGGAAAATTCTCCATCTCTTTTATGCTTCGCTATTTCAGAGCTGCATTCTCAGGCTGAGAGAATGAATCCTAATATGCAGATGAAATGGTGATTATGATTTTGTGCTGCCTGGATTACAGAAGCATATTTTGGATGTGGACATATTTAAAACATCTTAGCAGGGCTCTGAGTTCCCTGCATAATTTGATGAGCAATAAGTAAGACACAGGTATGCCATGCAAGCAGCAAAATGTTAAAAGGTTATAGAACTGTATTACATCCAGTCATGTGAGAGAGCAAATTAACAGTGCTGTTCTTCCAAAGAGACATAGACTGTAGAGGGAAGCTCATCAAGTTGATCTCACTGGGCGAGATGAAAAAAAATTTTAAAAGAGACTTGCTTCTTTTATGGACTTGCCAGTTCTTGCTGGTGTGCTGCAGGGCCTCAGCTGTTCTTTCAGCCAACTCTGAGTTCCATTTCAAATTTTTTCATATATTTATTTAAATACATGGGAAAGATAAATTTAATCATGCAGTGGCATTTCCTGTGCTTGTTTCAGAGCCTTGGCGCTGAAATCAGTCACTTTGGAATATTTTCCCATTAGTTTGCTCTTTCAGTAAAGTGGGAACCATGACTCCCCAGCATGCAATTCCTACCAACATTCAATCAAAACATCTGACCGAACATTTTAGTCCTGACACTCAAATTACAGACCATCTTCTGAATGGCTAAGCACTCATTTTTTTTCTTTTTCTCCCCTTTCCTTCTCTTCTCTACCCCTTTTCCTCTCTCCTCCCTGGTCCCCTTTCTTCCTTTAATGCAATGTGTGATTGTTCCTTGTCAGGCTGGAGGACGTTCCCATCCTGCTAAGTGTCAGTGTGCTGCTATCAGCTTGCAGCAAATTGTGCTTTCCTTGAGCAGTGGCTGATGGAATGAATGGCAGCCCAGAGATAGTCCTGTCCTTCACAATGCAGAAAGGCCAAGAGTTCCCAAAATTGCTTTTCCCTGCAAGAACATGATGGTAGCAGGTCAAGGGAGACAGAGAGTTGGAGGGGAGAGAGAAGAGAATTAAAAACCATTGTCTAGAAAACTTGGCAATTCCCTGATTATAATCAGATGGAAGGAAAACAGTAAAGGCATTAAAAAAACCAAAACCATTGTGAAAAAACCTTTGTCTCTTTCCCCAGAGTATATGTGTCAGCTGAACTGAAGGTGGTTTTTCTAGGTTATAGTTTTTCAAGACTTTAAGCTGTGGATGAAGGCACAGCTCCATCTCCTCCTACCATCACAGGCAGAAAGGTGTTGTTCAGTGACAACTCTTGCATCCTTATGTGCTTGTCATTCAATTTTTCCCCACTCATATCCCACATGTATTCTGTGCAGGGGGATCTTCCATCAAGGTTTGTCTGAGCTTCTGATGGTTTTAGAGTTCAAAGGTGGTGAGCTCTGTCCCTATTTTTTCTCCATTAGGAACCTGGGGATAAACTTTGTTAAACATCTTGATTTGTAGTTGTTGTTGTGGTCCTCCATCTTCATCTGCTGCTGAGATCCAGCTTTGAGCCATTGCGTTTTTTGCTTGTCATCCCAAGCAGATCACCAAGTTCCTCAGAACTAGGGTTTTACTTTTCCCTATCCCAAAGCATCACCACCCATCTATTTCTCTCCTCTGTGGGCTGATGATGCTGTGGGCTGATGCACAGATGAACAGCCCTGGTTCTCTGCAGCAGGACACTATTACATCACTGCCATTATGCCACTGACAACTACTAGGAAACTCAATCCAAAGCAAAAATAGGAACCAGACCTGAATTTGTTGTAGCCTCTAGTATGTTACATGTGGGCAGTAATTGCATTACAGACTGCATTACACAGGGCTGTTGGTGAAATCTGAGCAGAGACCCCACAGTTTTCCTTCCAGACATATGACTCTTGGCTTATGCACTGAGTGAAGGAGTCAAGTGGTGTTTTGGATGGGCCTCCTACTCCCTGCCTTACTGAATGTCAAAACTCACAAGACTGCTGGAGCAGCATCTGCTTCACCCTCACTGTTCCCAAGTCAGGATGAAGCAGAGCTGTATGTCATTGCCCTGTTACATACAATGAATATGGGAGGGTTTGTCGGTGTCCAGTGGCTGCTTCCAGCTACGCCTTTGGTGCTCCTGGTACTGCAGCCTGGCCCTGGGCTCTGCCCCTTGGTCCTGGGGTTGTGCTGGGGCAGCAGGGGCATTGCTACAACACCAAAGAGCACAACCTTGAGAGCATTGTTGGACATTGCTTCAGGGACTGCCTGGCCGCTATTAAACCCTGCCAAAGACTCTACAAGGCTTTCCTGAAGAGCTCTAAAGCAATAAGCACTTTTTTTGCCCTCCTGCCACCTTGAACAGTAACAGCAGCTGTTACCAAGCCAACAGCAAAGCAAACGAAGCCCCTGTGTGGGGCTGGGAGATGCTGCTAATGATATTCACTCGCTGCGGTTCGGAAGCAGCGTCAGAGCAATCACAGAGCAGTTAGGCATCCCGGACCTGGAAATGCTGGATGTTTATGTGGAGCTGAATGTCCCCTGCCTATTTGCAAATCCTCCACCTTTTCAAACTAGAAGCTTTATAAGGAGAGCCTGGAGATAATAATAAAATAAGAAACAAGAGATACTTTCCAGCGGCCCCATCTAGCTCCATCACTGTTGCCATGTGTGGGAGTTGCACCAGGCTCTTAGCAAACAGACGTTTTCTCCACACTGCCTGGGTTGGTGGCATATGGCTTTCTAAACGTGTTTAGTTTAGAGGTTTGAGTTTGTATCCAGCTCCCAACTACCAGCAGGTCCCCATCATGGTGCTTCATCTGCCTGCCAATGTGATGGGCCAAATGAAGTTCCCTCTACTTTGACTGCATGTTCCCATGGCATGAGCAATATTGCAAAGCTGGGCCCAGAGTTACATCCACATCTCCCAGAACTTCCATGCTGGCATGAAAATATGGTGGGACTTCAGCCCTGCTGAAGTCTGCACTTGCTGCTGTAAATCAGCCCTTGTTCTGCTGTTCCCCTGGGAACTGAGCATTGCCAAGGCACAGCCTGCAACTGGCCAGAAAAGAAGGTGGTTGTTCACCTCCAACCTCTCAATGCAAATAAACTATAAAACAGACCCAAGAGGATCTTTCCCATAACAGCCATGGCTCTGGCCTTACTCTTACCTCATTTGACCATTTTTGTCTTTCTAGACTGTGGGAACTTTGAAGCACAGAAAATATCTTTCTTTGTACCAGATCTATCATATTTGGATCCCTATAGAATAATGTTATTTTTTTTTAAAATTTCTTTCTTAACCCAAGCAGTGATCTTCCAGCCCCAAGTACAAAAGTAGCCTTTGCAATACTACCTTAGCTAATGCTGCTGCAGAAAATTTTCTGCCTACTAAAGGAGACTTTTGTTCAGGGTAGAAAGGTGCAGTGGGAACCAATGGCCAGGGGCTAGAGCCAGATAAATTCAAATGAGAAATAAGGAAATAAGGTGCGTATTTTGAACAGTGAGGTTGATTAAGCACTAGTTTAAAGAAAGTGGTTGATTCCTTATATTCACCTGGCCTTAAAACAAGCCTGGAGGCACTTTCTGGAAGATGTGTTTCGGGAGACACAGGTTGTTATGCTCCGCACAGGGTTATCTGGTGAAATGTAATGGCCTGAAATAAACAAGAGGTCGGTCAAGCTGTGCTAATGGCCTCTTCTGGCCCTGAGCTCTATGACTCAATGAATAGCATGCATATAAAAATAAACTCTCTAAAGCAAGGGACTAAAATTTGTGCCCAACTCTAAGCGTGGAAGTATTCCAGCTCTCTTCTGTGGGACTTGTCTACTAAATCAAGACTCGTGTCCTGCAGGCTTGATCTGATACACCTTGAAGTCAGCAGGGGTCTTTTCCCTGACCACTTCAGGCTGCAGATCAGGCTGTCAGAAAGACATGAATGGGTTAGTACAACTCCTGGAAATGCGTTTCATGCTGGAAGCACTCTGCACTTGTACGAGCACTGTCTGATGAAGGATCTCAAAGCACTTTGCAAACATTAATTCGCTACTTAATTAAACTTAAAACACAAAGCAGATGAGCTTTGTGTCTTTCTTCAAGCACCATTTATCAAAGGAACAGGTTGCACTTGTCATGCTGATAACTGTGAGTAACTTTCCCGCTTGCATTGTGTTTCTAAATCCAGTTTAAGTTGTTTTCCTTCAATATGAATAATTTTTGGAACAGTTTTTGAAAGAAAAATGCAATCCAAGCACACTTTCTTATTTTGTTGGTAGTGCTGGAAATTAGAGTACAAATGCTTTATCTGCATTACAAATACTATTACAAAGTGCTGGGGTGCTTTAATCTATCTTCTAGAATTTTTTTTTTATTATTATTCATGCTTGAAGTGCTTCATCTTAATGCTCGTGGTAGTTACCATAGGCACACACAGCAGCACCAACCCCACTAGAGGGTTTTCTCTGTTTTGTTTTCTTTTTCCTGATGCTCTTATTACTTGGATGACATTAAAGTATAAACAAGCCAACAGATGTGCCCACAGCCTGGCAGCTCTCTCAGTGGAAGGAAACACTTGATTGCAGGAAGAAGGGTTTTGTATGTATGTCTTAGTATTGGGACAGTGCCCTAAGTGCTACCTCACGTGCTGTTATCAGAAAGCAGATTGGAAAACATCACCTAAAATCACATGGGAGGCAGTATTTAGCTGCAGAGAAAGACCTGACGGTACTCGATTTGTATTTGGGTTGGCCTGTCTAATCTTACAGCCCCTATTCTGAAACACAGATCTGCCTGCATCCCTCCGGCTGTTAAAAGCTAAGGGATGATGGATCTGAGGCTGCAGCATGAGGACAATTACTGGAGCTTCAGTTCCCTCTAAATAAACCATCTGCTTAGCAACCATGGCAAGTCTAGGACAGGAGACACCATATTTTCAAGGGTGAACTTTCATATTTAGTTATTCCTACAGATAGAGGGGTGCCTGACAGATGTGGAACAACTGTATTTAAATATGGTGGTTCTCTGTGAAGAATGTCATCCTGGCTGGATGTCCCTTCCCCTTGGCTTGCTACTTTCAAAAACTTGGACTGAGACCCAGTGCATCCAGGGACTGAGCTGCTGGAGGAGTGACCATCCCAAACAGGCTTCACACATGACAAAGCAGAGAAGTTTTCCCAGATTGCTGCATTTTGGGGCTGAAATGTCACCAGCTGTAAAGCAGTGGTTTTGTTAAAGCAGCAGTTAACTAATGCACTTTACAGCAAGGTCTGGTCCACAGCTACTGGTTTTATACCTTGATTGCTCAGAAGGGGCTCAATCATTTTCTGGATCATTTGAAAGTTAGATGAATTGGGACTCACAAATATTCCTATCAAAACTCCCCAAACCAGCTTCTTTTATCTGATATCCCTCTCCTCCCCTTTTTTTTTAAAGCAAAATCTCATAAATCAAGCTATTACAAGGAAGTGTTAGTATTTTAAGTGCATTTGCTATGTATGGACAGATTCAGCACACATCCAGCACATAAAAATTTGATAATCCACATTTCGGAAAGAGATATCAAAAGGCATAATTTAATATGTTCTCATTGAAAAAATCATGAACTGCACATTCCTTAGTAGTGTATATTCAACAATCCTAATTACTGAAGCTATTTACATTAGGAAGATAATTTTCCCAAATGGAAGGGTTAGGAGGAGATGATGAGTCTGGGATGTTTTATTTTCTGTCATGTTTTGATTTCCAGTGAAGGCTGAGTCTTCTGATAAGAACCTGATGCACTGTCTTCCAGGACCACTGCTATACCCCAGATTGGACCATGAGAGTGATATTTGTCATAATAATCTCTCTGAAGATGGAGAATGATTGAATCAGGCTATTGCTTTGGAAAATGCCTGGCAGAAACAAAGCCTCTGGGATTTCTTGGCCTGCTGGGTTTATATGTGGTTGCTGGAACAAACTGATGGTTTATTTGTCCATATTTTCACACTTGCAGAAGGAGGACTGGAATTGTAGTAGTGTGAGGAATGCACCATAATATCCAGAGGGGCCTTCAGACAGACACCCAGAAGAAGCACAATAGTAAGTGCTTGGGTGGGACTACCTGCACCAGGCCTTTGTCTTTGGTGTGTGCTTCTGGATAGAAGAGAGATAAAAGAAATTATTTCATAACCTATATTTTAGGCTGACCTGTTCCACTACTGAGATGTTGTGCTGTGGAAATAGACTGTTTAGTCCGGGAGTATCTATGAATCTCCCATCTCGCCTTTATGTGCCTTGTTTGTGGATGAATTATGGATGAACTAGATGGTCTGAAAGGTCCCTTCCAACCTAGGCAATTCTAAGACTCTGTGAATACAGGAAGGTGGTAGTGTTATCACAGAGTCTGGTGGACAATCAGTGCCTAACAGGAGAGCATGTACAGCTGAGGGAATGTGCTCAAATATATGCAAATATGTGCAAATGTATGCAAATTTGCAATCTACTTTTCCCCCACCTTCTTTTGCAGAGGATATTAGCAGGTATGCCAAGATCTAAAATTATCCAATTGAAGGGAATGCTGTGAAAGTGTCAGGCGGGGCAGATACAAAGTTTGGGGATTCAGTAGAATGGATGTACACTGAAATCTCTCTTCCCACCCATCCTTAATGAAGAGATTAATCAATTTCTCCCTCCTACTGCAGGAAAACCTAAAATCATAAACACCTAATTGGGCTGGGGGCAGTGAATTAATGTGAAAACTGTTGGCCTGCTGCTGGAATGGAAAGTGCTGGCAAATCTAATGGCAGAGCTCCTTTCAGCTGCTTTTTCCCCCCCGTAATTTGGAAATTCAGTGACAGAAGGATGATTTCCAAGCTAACTCCTCTCTGGATTGCTGAAACATAGAGACTCAGAATTTGACATTTTGAACAAAACAATACTTGATCCAGACAAGTAATACAGCAACTATGTGATTGCAGTGTGGGGGTTTTGTTCCTCCTGTAAGAGACATTTTTTCCTCTTTGCTCTTACAGCAAACCAGAATGTTCTATGCCCTCAGAATTAAGCAGTAGTGGACTGAATAATTCCTTCTATGTGTTGGGAATAAGATATCTTCATTATGTCATGTCATCATGTAAAAAATTAAAAACCTTACAATCCAAATATGCAGTTATCCAAGCAAATAAACAATTGCAGAACTGAGGCTTGGGTCTGTGTTGAGACATATCTCCATCTAAACCTTGAATGCATCCAAGCCTAACTATTGGTGATCCTGGAAGCAGTTTGGACCAATGCTCTTGCATATACATCATGCTGTGTGCCTGCACACCCTGAGAGTCTGAAGCTTGACTGAAAAATGAGTGGTTCTCTGCTGCACTTGGCATAGAGAAGTATAAGGTGATTCTCCTCTCCTTGGCCAAACTACTCCTTTCTCCAGAGTTGTCTGAGCACAAATGGCAGTCTCACACGTGAGGATATGCTTGAACATAAGTACTTTCTTCTCTTCATTGCTCAGGCCAAATCTATACTGAAATTCTGAAATTCCGTCAGTTACTGATAAGCTGGACAACAATGAGTAAAAGCATGGCCAGCAGAGCAGGAGGTCAAACTGAATTAGCTACGTGGGGACAGAAGCCTCAGGTCTGCCTGAAGCTCTGGGAGACCTTAAAGACCCGTTTGAACCAAACAGAGGCTCATGTTCCTCCTCCCCATTGGAAGAACCACCACTCTGTAGACCCAAAAAAGAAGAGAAACCCCTTGCTCTTTGCGAGCGCTAACAATTATGGGAAGATCCCATGGAGAGGTGGCCACAGGGTGTCACTCGCAGTCCACAAGTGAACCACTCCACAGCGCTCCCAGAGAGACTCCGGACCCGCTGCTCCTTCTGGAGCTGGGTGGAGGGAAAGGGTGGGAATGGCTCTAACAGTTCCCCTCTGAAATAAGAAAATAAAAACCTTGATGCCACAGGTCAGGAATTGCGACCCTTTATTTTTTTTCACAGCACTTTTGCTAGCCAGGACACTGCTGGGTTTCTCAATCTGCTCATTCCTCCTCCATCCACTACAGGCAGAGAGTCTCCCAGGAAATGAATTATTATGGTCCAGTGCAGACACAAGCAGGTCTACAGGGAGAATTGTGTGTGTATTAAAGGGGGGAATCAAATAAATGGAGATTTGCAATAGCTTGCACTCACATTTCAAATTGTCTTCTGGGCTTTGTTTCCAAATGTATTTTCATGGGAAGAAGGTAATACCACCACCACTGTGTTGGGATGTTAAAAAATATTTCTTAGAACCACAGGATTTTTGTCTATTGGACCAGGTTCTTGGAACATTCAGTTTTGAGAGCAATTCTTATTAAGATCTATCTAGCAGTCTATCTGTCACAAGCATTTTCTGCATCTACAGGCATGCTGTCAAGTGTCTACGGTTTTCTAGCTTGAAAGCCTTATATTTGGAGTTGGCAGCTTCTGGCATGTGAGCCAGGTGGCCTCAGGAAAGCTGATTCAGCACGTGGCTTCTGCCATTGCCTGCAGGACTTGGCCAGCAGCAGGATTTGTGCCCTACTGAGGCAACTATGGTTTGCAAAAGAGTTTTGCTTCTTGACCTAGGAAAAGGGATTGGGCAAGAAATGGAGGCACTGTGCTTTCCCCTTCTCACTGATTTTGCTACATGAGGCACATCTTGCTTGCCTCAGGCATAATGCCTCCTGCTGGGTCTGTAATTTGCCCATTTGTGTCAATTTACAGGTTAAAAAGAAGGGTCCCGGTCCTGCTGATGATGGGTCTCCAAACAGCTTGGATGGAACTTTCCACTTGGATATTCATGGTGTTTGGGGATATGGGAAAGGAGCTTCCTTCTTGGCTTGAAATCTACCAGGGTTCACTGTAAGAAGCTTAGTCTAGTTACCTCTTGCTACCCCTTTTCTCCTGTGAGTTCTCTAAGTGTTAAGAGATGATAGCTTGTCATCTTTTCATCTAGAAAGACTCAGCCTGATCCATGGAAAACGAAAAAAAGGAGGAGAGGACCCCCATCCTTCCACCTCTGTTATCAAATCACCAGCAAATCTGTAGTGTATTTTTTTCTCTGTTTTTGTGTAATATTCTGTTGGGTAACGAGATGCACTTGGAGAGAAAAAAAGGAAAATATCTGTTATGTACAAGCAATAACTGTCCAGCAATATAATCTTTGAACTAATCTTCTAGGTTCCTCTTCACAACCCTTCATGAATAGCTACAAAAAACAGTCTGTGCAAAGCATGGAGGAAATGGCACAAATGGTTCCTTACTGCACTGCCCACGCTGCTGCTGTAATGCCATGATCTGTTGGCTACTCAAGCATCTAGAGAATCAGACAAAGAAAGCCAACAGATGCATATGCCTTTTGTATAAATCTGTCTCTGTAAACTATCCTGTACAATTTGTGTGCCATCACTAGAGATTGAGCTGCCATTTAGTTTTGTCTGCTTGGAAGGAGTCCTGTGCATGCATCCAAAGGACAAAGCATGGAACACCTTCAACCTTGGTAGCAAAGGGCCCTGTCCTGGGTCTTTCTCTGTTCTCCTCTCTGTTGCCTCTTTGGGTCCTCCTGACCCATTGGAGTGGGAGATCAGATTCGTTTAGAGCATATGGAGTCATTCCACATCACTAAGTTAGCCTGGAAATGGGAGTTGGCAGTGACTGTTATCTATTACCACTCGACAGAGGGCTGGCTGCCTGTCAGATTTGTCTGTAGAGTCTCCCTGCGCAGGCATGTGTGTCCCCATTGCAAAATTCACCATCCCAAATGACATCAACTGTGCCTTCTCCACAGGAGCTGAATTAGCCCTAGAGACTTTCTCATCTGTCAAAAGCTGGAGCCAAGACATGCCAGGAAAACAGCAGGATAAGGAAATTGTGCTTTCTGAGTCCCACTTGTTTTATGGATAGGTCACAACCTCCAATCAACAGGGTCATCAATCCAATTAGAGAGCATACTTAATGAAACCCTGTGAACACTCATAATCAGAAAGAGTGCTGCCATGTGTGTAGAAGGAGTGAAACAACAGACACAGAGGCAACCTGATGATGATAACCTGTTCAAGGAACTTCTACGTGGTTTCTGCTGCTGCCCCTGCAGCTTCCCAGACATTTTAAGTATCTCAGAGGAAACCAATATTTGTGAGTCTAATTGTGCCTGCATTTAATGCAGAGAAGGTGGAAGCTGAGGGCTGCTGCAATGCTACATCTTTTCAGTGAATCTGTGAGATTAATGCAGAAGAGCACTGGAACTCCAGATATTCTTCTCAAATGTCTTGCCCTCTCACTTCTCCACTGGTCTCAGATCCAGTTTCAGCACTCACCAAAACTGAGTTCTACTTCAGCATAGATATCTTTGCAGACATCCTCCATCCTAGACTGAGGGACACTACCTTTCAATTGGCAGAGATAGTCAATCTAGAACCATCCCTGAGAGACTGAGACTTTCAGACTTTCATCCCTGAGACTTTCAGACTTCCAGCCCAACCAAGCTTCTTTGTCCTGAAGCATGGTTTGCCTCAGAGAGCTCCACAACACTACAGCTTCCCAGGTGGACACTTGCTTTGGAAAGACTATCTCCCCTTCATGTTCCTAAACATGATGCTCTCCTTTTGAAGAAAACAGCAAGAAACCAAAATGGAAACAAGGGAAAATATGACACCCTCTGCTAATAAATGCAAAGCAATGGAAAACAATTTTGCCAACTAGGCAACTCAAATTAGACTTCTCTCTCAAAGGAATATGGTCGATTTGTAGCTCTTATTACACTGTAATGCTATTTCCCTAAAAGTTTGTGTGTGCATTTTAATGAATTCATAAAACCCGGACTGTAAAAGCCCCATGGGGGAAACCTGGCAGCTCTTTAATTCAGCATTAAAGCTCAACTGATGTCAATTGAATTGATTTCTGTGCATAGAAATTGCTTTCGTTGAATGAAAACTTTAGCCCTTGCCATTCCCCCTTTTAAAGCTCACTGTAATACAATTGGCTCCTTGAGTCAGGTTCAATTACATGTTGAAAGTTTATAATCTGGTGTGCTGAATGGAGGCTGTGAAATCAAGAGAGAAAACCTAGCTAACCTGATTAAATGTTATACCATGGCCATTCTGGGGCCAGGGAATCCTTGCTGTAGCACAGTGGACCAGCTCCTTTCCAAGTAGGCAGTATGTCCTGTTTGCAGACAGGGACTTTATTCTGGTAACACCCACAGTGACCTCAGTGCCTCTAATGGGAGTTCAGAGGCCTGACCTAATTTTATATTTTTCTCCTTCCAGCCTAGTGAGAGCTGTGAATCAAAACAGGAATTGTGAAGGGAAAGTTTCAGTGGCTTTGGGATGGGGTTCGCTTCTAGCACTCAAAGGCTCATTTGTGGTTGCATACCATGTGGGTTTACATCCCTTGACTTTTGCTATTAGCCTGGGGAAGTTCCAGCAAACCCCCAAATTTTTCCTTGAATGGAATCGAAGCCAGGAAATCTTTACTTGTTGGAAAATTTTAGTTATTTCAACAAACTCCACCTCAGTCTGCAGAAGGAGTTGCAAACTTCTGCAGACGCTTCAGCAGATGCAATCTGCAACAGATCCCATATTTTGGATTTTATTTCCTGAATTGCTCCCAGTTCTCCCATGAACATAGTGGAAATCTGATGAAAGTGGCCTTCGTTCACATTGTTCTGTCGAGGTCAGATTAATGTTAGCTGTTCTCTTTGCTTTTCTAGCGTTTCAAGTACTTCCAGTGCCCTTCCACTGTTCCCAGAACAGAAAGCACATGAGAACAAAAATATTGTGTGATCTTTCCACTATTAAAAAAATCCCAAAACAATCAAATGGGCTTTCTCTGTATTTCAACCTTTGATAGAGGATTGACCCATTCAAATTACCTGATTATCCACAGCCAACACCATTGTAACTTACACAGCATGGAGCTACCCTCAAGAATCTCCCTGTAGTTTTTGGTCATGTGTAAAGAATTATTCCTCATTAACAACAGTGAGTGTTGGTATGGTGTATCCTGGCCAACAGCTGCAAGACTTTTTACAGCCACAGATCCTCACACACCCATCTGAGACAAGCATTACAGTGCTATAATCCTTTTTTATAGAGGAGAAAGTGAGCAATAGAGATGTTCAATGACTTGGAAGGAGCTGGATGGGTTTTTGATCACCATCCCTCTGCTGTGGCCTCCAGCTCCATTCCTTCATGGGGTGTGTGGGACATGCCTGAACCTCAGAGTCCCAAGTTTTGGATGAAACAGCTTTCCTGTAGTTGATGTTTCATCCTGCAGTTTAAACTTATGTCCCCACTGGCAGTCCCTTAGCCAGTCTGGTGCTGTGCGTGGTCACTGCAATAATGTCAACTCAGATGAATTTTAATCCTCTAGTGAAAGACAACCACAGGTCTCCGCTTCTATTTGGTCAGCTGATCTAAGGGAAAAATCTCATCCACTTCATGGCTATTGAGGGAAGGTCAAGGATAAGATGCTTCACTACATCTGGATTAGAAGGAGATTCTAGAATGGTGCTTGGCCTTTGGGGTGCTGGGCTACAGACCAAATGACCAGCTACTCACAAGGCAGGCTCAAAACACCCAGCGTAGCAGGAAACTCCCTTGGTACTGGCTACAGAAGGGATTTTTTTCATCATCCATAAGCTGATTTCCTAGTCACAGTCCTGAAAGTATTCTCCAATCCCTCCTTGGAAAAAATACCTCAAACCTGTCTTCTTCAGTGGTGCCATAAGAACTGAGCTAATTGCAGAGGAACATGAGCTTTATTTTGAGTATTTCAGTAAACTCTGTGTCTTTCACAGTGGGACAAGGACTGCCAAACACATGGAAGGTGTTTAAGAAATGGTCACGGATGATAATTAGTATAAATGATATGGAAGCAAAAACCAGACTCTGGGAGCTTTGAAAAGCAACCAGTAATTTCGAGCATGGCATCACAGAAGGACATAATATCTCAGAGTCCTGAGCAGCCTCTCTGGAAAGACAACAGACTAATACAGCAGGAAACTTCCCTTGAAGTTTTGTTTCCATTTTCCTTTGTGTATTTTTGGCTTTCTCAGTCTAGTACTGTGTCCCACAGAGTCACCAAGCAGCACTTAGCAGGACTGCCTTTCCCTATTATTGGCTTTTTTTTGCCTGTGTTTTCTTACTCCACAAACCATGGAGCCTGGTAGATCTCTGCAGGCCAGAATGAGTAGGAGTACTGTAGGGGATGATGGCTATCAGACACACAGAGGGCTAATTGCTCTGTTGCCACATGCCTCAGTGAGAGCACACATTGATAATCAATGTCCCTGAGTTCCTCTGACCTTGTTCTCCCAAAAGACAGAGCCGCCCTGATTAGCTTTTGGGTAGAGAGGGGCAGCAAAGCAAAGAGAGGCCTATATTCCACTTCAAAACAAATCCCCATTTCCCTAGCTGAATACTGAGGAGAATATGTCCTCATTGTACCCCATGTGCTTATCATTTTACAGCCACAACATACTTTGCTTTGTTGATTTTGCCAAGCGACATGGCTGAGATGCAAGTTGTTAGAAAGAAAAGAACAGCAGAAGGACTTTTTTTCCTTTCTCCCTTCATTCAAATTTTTTTTTTTTGCTGTATCATCAACTTTAGGCATCCAGCAAAAATAGCCGTGAAATATGGAAATATCTCGTTCATAGCACAGTGATTTTTAAAGGCTTCTGCTGTGCAAATGCAGCTGAGATAGGCTTCTATACTCTCTTGTCATCTTCCACTGTAACAGCGCTTCTTTGCTATTTCACTGAATAAGCAGATACAACGAGAAACTATTCACCAAACTAAAACAACATCAAAAGCCCATTAAAGTTCTGATTTAAACTCTCCAAAAAGCATGGAAATTCACAGCAAAATAGCACGCACCCAGGATCCATTTGCAGCTAGCCATCACCCTTAACATTATCCAACTGTGCTTGCATATTGGCACTTAGCTACGGGTTTCTGAGATGCTAGTGAGTTTAAACTAAACTCTTAATGGCCTTTTCAGTACTGCTCCTTCTTAAACACCCTGACACCTTCCCTGATTCCCCCCTTTTCATTTCTGTTTAGCAGTACGTGACAGAACAAGAGATTAAGAACATTATCTTACAAGAGCAAAAGTATCCTCAGCTTGCAGTGTTGGAAAGGGCTCTGCAAGCAGCATTAGTTATCCCCTGGCAGTGCTGTAGCCTGCACAGACCAGAGATGAAATTCTTCTTTGCAAATTTCTTCACCACTCACCACTAAGTTAGTACTAGTTCTAGTGCATATTATGGATTATCTTTCCCCTTTGCCATTACTCCACTTTGCTGAGGATCTTATGTATTAAGCATAGCATCATAGAATGGTTTGGGTGGGAAGGGACCTTAAAGACCATCTGGTTCCAGCACCCCTGTCATAGGCAGGGACACCTCCCACTAGACCAGGTTGCTCAGTGCCTCGGCCAGCCTGGCCTTTAACACCTCTAGAGAGGGGGATCCACAACCTCTCTGAGCAACCTGCAATGATTCTTTCCTCAGCTCACTGAAAAGAACTTCTTTCTTACCTCCAGCCTAAATCTCCCCTCTTCCAATTTGCATCCATTACTCCTAGTCCTGCCATCCTGCATCCTATTAAAAATTCCTACCCCAGCCTTTCTGTTGACCTCCTTCAGGGATTAATAAGACACTATGAGGTCCCCCCCTGAGCCTTCACTTCTCCAGGCTGAACAACTACAGTCCAAAACACCTTTTACCCCTTCACACTGCATGAGTGACTAAAGGCAATATATGCCTCTGCATGCAAATTAATACCAGGGAAGTAAGGTGTGGCTATAAATTAATTAAACCTCGTTAAGCTCCAAGTAGATGTGGCTGTTCACAATTCAAGTGGCAGTGTCATGTGATGGTAAACCAGCTGAAGACCCTTTTAATGTTTAATGAGAAAATCTAAATAAATGGTTAGCACAGTTTCATCAAACCACTTTGCATTTGCATCGTAATTATTCTGGAAGAACTTTCTCTGCTGGTGCAATCCTAGGGTTATTTCTCTAAATCCTCTGAGCTTTGCTGCTGCCCTGACCCTGGAACCAGCATTCCTGATGCTCTGAGCCAGTTTGATGAGTTAAATTGACACAAAATTGGTTGAGGTGTTTTTGTTTGTTTTTGCCTCTTCTGGTGACTTGCTTCCCTTAACCAGTTCACTGAGTTTCTGCCCAAGGCCAATCAGGAATGCTCTCGTGAGCATAGAAAGGGCAAGAATATGGCAGGTTGTTCTGTATCAAAGCAGCACCCTGTTGTCCCTGGGTGGTCAGATATACTGGGAGCTGGGCAGAGTTTTTGTCAGCCTCTCTTCAAAGAGCTGCTCATGGGGCCCTAACTGAGCCTAATGGGCCTCTGGATGCTTTACAGATCCTATCAATGCACTTAACCAACTCAAACTAAAAATCAAGAAACTGTATTACCAAAGCTAACCCGCTATTGATCATTGTGGGCTACCAAATGCGACTGTCAAATCAGCAAGCAAATCACAGAGCCTTGGAGCTATATTAGGCAAATCATCAGCTCTGCTGCAGAAATAACCTGTCTTTAATAAATCCCTGAAAGAATCTGAGAAACTGGTTTTACATGTAGTTTGGAAATGGGAAACCTGGCTTTATGCCTGGCTATGTCCACTGCTATTTCCCCTGGCACTTTGCTAGGACTGAAAACATGCAGACTTTGAATTCAAGCACCTTTGAATCAGAAATGAGGAGAAGTAAGTAAGACTAAATGAACTTTATTTCCATCTGCTATCCCTAAGCAGGAAGAAGCTGTATTTTTTGGTTCCAGCAAGAACACAAGAAAAACTTACATGATTTCAGGATCTCCCGCTTGGAACAAGAAACCAGAAGTCTGGGAGGTAGTTAGCTGTGTCTCAATTCCTCTTGTGCATCCTCTGCTCTACAGTTTGACGTCTCCAAATAACCTCACTGTCTGCAGAGACAGCAGGCTATTTTGTGCTTCACTCATTGTAGCTTGTCAAAAGGAGAAATCCCTGCCCTGCGGGCTCTGTCCTGGAGGATTTTATTTTGCAGCTTTCAGACTAAAGCAAAGCCAATATCTGTCTCCTCTCTGCAGGTCTCCTGCAGGGTTCAGTGCCTTCTTCCTCTTCTTCTGCCTGTCGCTGCTCAGCCAACTGGCAGGGGCTTTCTTGCTGTCTGTATCCCCATTCCTCAGAGGACAATCCCAAGGAAAGAATCACAGAATCATCAAATGGTTTGGGCTGGAAGGGACCTTAAAGATCATCTAGTTCCAACCCCCCTGGCATGGGCAGCAACATCCCCCACTAGGTTGCTCAGTGCCTCATCCAGCCTGGCCTTAGACACCTCCAGGGAGGGGGCTTCCACAACCTCTCCAGGCAACCTATTCATTCCAGTGTCTCACCACCCTCACAGTAAAGAACTTCTTCTTATATCCAGACTAGATCTACCCTTGAGCCCACATCTGTCATCACTCATGCCAGCAGAAAATGTTTACAAAGGTTATTAGTGTTGTTGCACCCCTTGTTGTGCCAACCTACCTCTGTAAAGCATGGGAAAGGTGGTATAGGAAAGGGAAGGGAAAACTGCTCTGAGGATGGCTTGTCCCTTTGCCAGCACTACTTCTGTGTGAAATCCAGTACTGCATGCAGAGTGCATTACAATTATAAATCTGTATAAACATCTGATAAAAGAATCAACCTGTCAAATGAGTGAAAGTCTCCATATGCTACGTACAGAAATGCAATCTGAAATCCTTTTAAAGAGAAGCTGATAAAGAGTGGGAATTCAGGGTGTCAGCACAGATAGAGCTCAGATCATGCTGCTCTCTTTGATCTAATCTCCAGGAGAATCTTAGTAAGAAAGGTCCTGGGGTTCACAGGCCACTGAGATGTCCTATCTCTGAGATGAGAGGGCAGTGGTAGCACACTTGTACTGGCCTGCTGGCTACAGTGCTGACTCTGTGTAGGTATTTAAAAACTCCACTGTGCAACCACAGGACACATTTCAGCCTACTAAAATAATTTTGCAATGAGTTTTGCACTTCCACAGTGCTTGTGTGCACTGTTTGATTGTAGACTCATAGAATGCTTAGAGTTGGAAGGGAGCTTGAAGATCATCTAGTTCCTATCCCTTTGCCATGGGCAGAGACGGCTGCCACTAGACCAGGTTACTCAAAGCCCCATCTAGCCTGGCCTTGAACACCTCCAGGGATGGGGCATCCACAGCTTCTTTAGGGAACCTGTTCCAGTGTTTCACCACCCTCAGAATAAAGAATTTGTTCATAATATCTAATCTAAATCTCCCCTCTTCCATTTTAAAACCTTTTCTCCTCATCCTATAACTACACTCACTGATAAAAGAGTCCTTCCCCATCTTTCCTTTAGCTCCTTTAGGCACTGGAAAGGGTTCTAAGGCTTCCCTGGAGACTTCTCTACTCCAAGCTGAATATGGCATTACTGTGGTATACAAACAGAGACTGGAACTGGAGGACTGGAACTGCTGGTTTTCCACCTCATGCTGCATCTCTCAGCCAATATTTTGTATCCTCTGCAATAGAGGATAAAGTGAGCTGCTTGCTATTAAGTCATTTGGCAGCTGGCATCACAAAAGATGAGGCATAATTCACAGCTTGGTCTGTGTCCAACTCCACTGAACTCTGCTGGATCGACTGCTCACTGGCATGAGCATCCCTGCATTCTGCCCAGGCGATCTCTCATCTGAGGGACAAAGCCACAGCCCTGGCTTGATACTGCCTGATGAACTCTTGGGGCAGTTGTACTACTGGAACAGGAGGAAAATCTAACAGAGAAGAGGGCCCCAAATAAAAGCTATGCTTAAGATGTAAGAACTGCGATGTTGTAGTTTGGATTTTACAAATTACAAAGGATGTGAGAAGAAAGCAAGTAAGCAGAAACTTTCATCGAGAAACTTTGATCATGAGAAGCACAGCTTTTTATAGTTATTTCTTTTTAAAATTACTTGGCATCCAAGGCATGAAGATCATCATGGGCAAATGTTTCAGCTGAGTTTAGTTTTGCTTTTAGCATTTGTTGTGTCTGGATCCCTCTGGAGTTATCTCTTGCGTCCTCCCTTGGTTGATGTACTTTATGAGTCCAGCCAACTCCCCTCCTGCTTTCCTTTCATTCTGTTTTGCTCACATATGCCCTTGTAAAGCTCAGTTTCCCCTTTTTTCCTGCCTTTTTCCTCTGCTTTTCCAAGGGACCTCCTGGTACCACATCCACATTTCCCAAGCAAATGACAGCACCAACCGGCAGGGCTGAAGGACATCTAAGGTGTTTATCTATCCCTCAGTTAAATGCAGGGTCAGCTTTACTTGTGCCTTTCCTACAAATGTCTTACAGAATTTTAAAATTCCCATGACACAAACTCTACAGCCATTGAATGCCACCTGTTCCAATGCTAAAATACCTGCAGTACTATGTAAATTGGTGTCCACTGGATACAACTACATAAGACTGGAAATCTCCAGAATGTGTCTCTTACCTTCATCCTAAGGCTTTGTGTCTATGGCATGTGGTATCTTCACTTCAGTGGAATAATTTCTCACTGCAGCAGTCCTGTCTGATGTCTGGGGTAGTGTCATGGAGCCTTCTTGCTCTCACAGGTTCTGAGAAGGACAAAAGTCCCATTTCCCAGTGGATTTGGATATTGGAGCTGATATTCAGTCAGAGAAAATCCAGGAGATGTCAGAGTTCTCTGCAGAGGACAACAAGGAAAAAAAAAAGTAATGTCCCTTCTAGGTAATTCAAAACATTTCACTTCTGACAAACAGAGTTGTCATGCTTCAATTTGCCTTGATTTTGTGTCATATTTATAGCACATAATAGAATGGAAAAAAGAAATGGAAAGTAATTTCAAAATGAAATCCTAAAACGTTGAAACAAGGCATTTCATCCATTTCAGAATGAGACTTTATATGTATATTTTTTTTCCAAAGTCAAGGAATGCATTGAAAACAGTCCTCATCTGCAGAAGTTTTCTGTTTCAACAATCTGACATTTTTCACTGAAATTCACGTATCTGTAAAGTTGGGTTTTTTTTAGAAAAATTCCAAGGAACTTAAACATTAATTTGTTGTTAGGTCTCAGAGCACTTCTGAGAGGTAGTTAAGTGTTATGATCCTCATTTTGCAGAAAGGGAATCTGACTCATAAAAAAACATAAAATGCAATTGAGTTTCCACTTACTTCAGTGGAAGAATTGATGTACCCAAGGTCATAGAGAAAGTCAATAGCATAGATGGAGAAAAACATCAGGAGTTTTGAAACCAGTGCCTTTTCTGCAACTACCAGACAGTTCTCCCTTGCACAGTAATCAAAGCCCAAAGTCAGCAGTGTCCACTCCACTAAACCCTAGCCTCCAGCTGGAAGACAAACTGTCCTAAACTTGGAAGGAGACTGAGATCCTCCTTCTCAAAGATATTTGGAGTCATTATTCAGCTGCTGTGGGCAGAACCTTTTGGTTTCTAAGTTGTAGAAAACTCCTATTAACTTCCACAGGTGGTAGACGTAGCCCCTTGAACTCTTGTGGTTTGACTTTTGGTTATTAGTTTCTTTACCTGACCAGCTTTTCTTCTCTGCTTGTGTCTCAAGAAGAAAGAAAAGAATAAAGCTGTCACAAGGTAGTCACATTTTATTGCAATGCTGAATAACTCGCTTCTGGATTAACTCTGAAATTTATAGAGCTAAAATACAGAATGTACCTGCCATTGGAAAACAATATATTGGTGTGTGCAGCTACGGCACACGAGGTTTTAAGATATCCCCTTCATCCCTATATGCTACTGTGCCTTGCAGGCACAGCTATTAATTCTCTTCTGACAATGGATTGATGCACCTTGTGCATGATGACACAAATCCACCCAACCTTCCTCCACGCTGGCATCTATCCCACAAACCACCTAATGCTTGTTTCTCTGCCAGCTAGTGATTGTGCTTCCTGCTTTCCCCTTCCAAAGGAGGGAGATGGGCTTTCAGACACCAATGTTGTGTCCTGCAGAGGTAGTGCAGGGAGGTGAGCTTCCACAGAGAGCGAGAAGAAAGGAAGAGATTTCCCCCCCTCCCTTTGATAATGTGCATTTCTCTGAATTTTACAGTCCTGCACCATCTCCTCTCCATCCTGACAGCATTCAGGTGGCAGCTCAACCTTTCTGCATTTACCTTTGCTCCATCACTTAAATTGGTCACGGGTTACTGCAGTAAAGACATATTTTATGCTCTGCCTCTCCCTCACCCCCATCATTTGGATTCACATAATCAAGCGACTTGCAGCTGAAATTGCTCATAGAAAAATAATTTTAAATTGGTTCATTAATGCTCATTTAGGCAGAATTCTTAAATATGATAAGAACATGAGAGCAGAAAAGAATGGATCTGAATGAGAGTGGGAAGATGTTGAAAGCAACTTTTCTGTAATCTTGAAATCTTGTGTCTAAATATGTTTAGACAATGTGAAAAGTCAGTTTAAGAATTTAGGATACATACAAGCAGGGTAGGGGAGGAGACACTTTGGAGAACATAGACATCCCAGAGCTTAAGCTTTTTTGCTTCCCTGGATGGTACAAGATTATAATTTGGTGCAAAAACCAAAGTATCACCATAACAGTCAGCAGCTGTGGTCTGAAATTGAGAAATGGGATGGGAATGGAGCCCATTCACATCTGCTTGGCAATAGGAAAGGGCAAAATATCAGGTGGTTACCAGTGCAAGGGATGTAGCTGTCCTGAATTACACCAGCTGAGAAAGTTTGCATCACATCAAGTCAATGGATCTGTGCTGTTATATTGCCACCAAAGGATCTGGCCCTGGAAATACATCAACTGATGCATTTATGAGTGGGGTATCTGAGAGAGGAGCTGTTGTAGCAAGAGTCCAGCCAAGGCAGAACATGGTCCCTGATGGTAGCCAGATACTCCTGGGAAGGAATTAAACTGCTGAAACACATCTAATTGATCAATATCTTAACAAAGAGGTCCTCTAGCAATTCCTTTCTGGGTTAACCACTGATCAACTTACACTGTGAAGCATAAGGATTGATGGCTCTTGTAATTTTATTTAATAAAGATCAATCTAAATAGTCTACCTTAAAAACAAAAGGAAGGTTAATGAAGGTAGAGTCTTAAATTATATAGATCACAGCTCTGATTTTCATGCTAACAGAAAACAGATCAATAGCAACTGTGCAGTATAATTGGAAATATAAGAAAACTGAAAACAGCCATACTGTGGAAAAGGTAATAAATACTGCTGGCAGACTGGAACGGGGGCTACGAGAGGAGGATAATACTGAACAGAAAAAGATGAACAAAAGTCTTGCCAGAGAAGAGGCAGGAGAGGTCAGACTGCAGTTCAATCAATGGGAAGCATGAGCTGTTCAGGATTACTTTGCCAAGTTGTATCAGGTGTTGCAGTGCACCAGAGTCTACATCAGACCTGATTCACCATTAGTTGTGAAGCTCTGAAAACAAGCACACATATATCTTCTCCAATCATCAGAGTTAGGCAGGAGGAACTCTTATTCTTGGTGTAATTGTGTTCCCAGGACCAGAGGCTGCAGAGACAAGGAGTGGGGAGGAGAGACAGAGTAGCACACGTGGGAGCAAGGAGCTGCAGAGCATTTTCACACGCAGCAAGGGGGCTGAGGTTGGTGAAGGAGGAGGAAACAATTCAGGTTAATATCATGCCATGATGACATGCTGCTGTGTTAATGCAGTGGCATTAAGGGGGCAAGTTTACAACAGGGAGATGTCAGGACAGTTCAGAGCTCGTCAACCTGCTGCTGTGCTTGGTTATGCCATTACCACAACAGCGCCCAACTTCCAGGTAAATATTCCTGCATGTAGCTAATGAGGTGGCTCATTAGCAGTCTGCACAGCCATTGATCAGACTTAACACACCCAGGCATAGGAATTGCATATGTGTTGGATCCTGTGCTGAAATTCTCACTCCTGAAGGACGTTCCCATAATAGTTAAAGCCTTCCTTGCCTGAAAAATAGAGCAATCAGCCTCTATTAAACTAGAGTACTAGCTAATTAGTAATAAAAGGAGCCTTCCGTCTGTCTGTCTGATAAACTAGGCACTACTTGTTTTTCAGGCTTGTGTAGAAATCTCAGACTGAACTGGGCTGTAACATTCATTACAACAGGTTTTTGGATAGCTTGGAGAAGTCCTTTAAAGTCTTGTCAAAGCAATCTACGATATAGAGATGATTATCTCGTCTTTGTGTTAGCAGAAACATAAATATATGCATTCATACAATCAAAAAATATTATCTTTATCAAGGGGCCACTGGCATGCCAGCAACTAGGGTGCTTCTAGCTTTTTTGGGACAGAGAGATAAATCAGCACAGGCAAACTTCAAAAGGCTGATGGCTTAGAAGAGCTTAGCATGTGGTATGACTATCTCCCTGACCTCAAGGCAAGAAACTGCATAGGATCAAACCCTCTTATTAGTATTTCAGCACAGACAGTTAAAACCTGACTGCACAAAATAAAAGCAGACTCTAATGCTCAATCACATATTTTCTGATCACAGCAATCATTTGTAGTTCAAGTTTAGATGAGATATTTGGGTATGTTCTTACTTTATCTGGAGTGCTTAAGAATTCCTCTGTTCCACACAGACAATGGCAAACTTGTTCTTTTGCCTTTACCAGTGAACACCAGGGTGAGGTTCCCACTGCAGATGGACACCTATGTGAGGGACTTTCTTTTCCATAGAATCATGCAATCATGAAGTTGGAAGGGACCTTGAAAGGTCATGTAGTTCAAACCTCCTGCAGTGAACAGGGACATCCTGTATTAGATCAGGTTGCTCAGAGCCTTATCAAGAGCCAGGCCTTGAATGCCTCTGGGGATGGGGTCTCCACCACATCTCTGGGCAACCTCCTCCAGTGCCTTTCTCAGTCTCTTTATTGTCTCTGAACTTGTGTGACATGAAAAACTCAGCCCTCAATCCCTCAGTACATTTTGCATGTTAGCCATCTGTAACATACCCCGTTGCCCTGCATGAGAGGTAACTAAAACTTGAAATTAAATGAAATGTTACATCACTCTACTGCAGCTGCAGAAATACAACTTCATCTTTTTGCTGGTTATGTATGTTGATAAAGAATGCAGATGTTTCCAAAATACTGAGACAAGCTTGAAATGCAGCTGCCTTTGGATCTTGACTCTGCTATCACTTGCTGTACAATGACTGTCCAGGCTGAAGTTTTGGGATGTAAGCTTCCTCAGAACATCCTGCTCTTTTATTTCAAAGGAAAATAAATTTACATCTGAGGTAGGGGAGATTTTGGCTTTCTTCTCCATGCTTGTTCTGATCAAACCTTGTTAGCTTCTTTTCTTCCTCCTTTTTTAATTTTAAAATTCACAGTCCCCCAACATTTTATGCAAGCAGCTCAGAAATGCCTCCCCAGCCTGGCTGCCTTTATGTTATGGGAAAGAAATGAGCACCTGCAGAGTATAGTCAATATCTAGAATTACAGAAAGCTAGTGGAAAGGACAGTAAACAGGGGGAATATCTTCTGCTTGCTTCACTCTGACAAAGGGTTCTGCATTTTATCACCTTCACTTAGCAGAATACTCCTGTATTTATCTGCTGGCTATTTTCATAACTGCTTGGCTGTTGGCTAAGCTTGTCTGGAAACAAAACTTAAGTGTGCAACCACAAGAAGACTTAGCCTTGCTCTACTTGAGTCATGTAAAAGTTAGTCATCTATACCTAATATCTACACCAATGCACTCTTTTAGTCAATAGAGAACACCTTGAAGTGTTATTCCTTTCTAAGAGGGTACCCAAGAAGGATGATATGGATATCCTTAAACGGAAAAATTAAATATATATTGACAGGCACACATATATATTCCTATAGATATGAGGGATTCTACCACTTTTCCTGGCAGAACGATACAGTCTAAAAGATCTATTTGAGCTTTGTAGGCTCGACTTCTCTCATTCCCGCATAAATCAATGGGAATAAGTGCATTAAAGTGAAGGGAGTTATTCCAGTGCTAAGCAGTGTAAAAGCAGTGCCAGCCAGCTCTCTCTAATACATCTCTGTCTGCTGTTCACACATTATATATTCTTCTATGGGTAAATCCTAATGACTTTAATTCTTTCTGACTTCCAGCACTGCACACTTCAGCAGTTCTGTCTGGGGCAGCAGTGACCAGGGAATTCATAATTTGGGCTGCTGGTCAGAAGCATGTGCCACTCCTCAGCCAGTGTGTGCCTCTGTATTTCAGTGTGCTGCTGCCACTTGCGCCCTCTCATACACCTGAAAAAATTCCTATTATTTCTTCTGGGTGTTTTTTCCTTTCCAATACCAGTATATAGTCACATGTCACACTCTACCTATCTCTTTTCTACTTCTATAGGTCTCTGCTTGTTGGCACAACTTTTCCAGCATTTCTTAGATACTTTCAGCATTTAACTTTCTCAGCATGTCACCTGGTTTTGTCCCTTCAGAGCTGTAAAAGGAAATGATTGCTTGGGGGGCAGAGCTACATTTATCATCCAGAGTGCATCATGGTTAGTGGATGTAGTGGAAAAAAAAAAATCTTTCTGTGTGGAGGAGGGCTGTCTTTCAACACATCCATTTGCCAGGAAAAGAAATATGGCAGTTGGACTTCTGAAAAAAACAAAACAACACCCCCCCCAAAAAAAAACCAACAGGAGGAGGAAAGACAGCTAATTAGCTGTGTAAGTGGACTCTAAAAAAATAAATGAGTTAACACTCACATGTACTTTAAATCCCGAGGCTGCTTCCTTGCTCTTACATGTATATCTTTAATAATGCATAAGTTCCTTACTGTGTTCTTGTGCTGCACCCCAGCTCTGTGGGAGTCAGTGAAATGGCCTGGCAGGGAGAGCAGAAGATACAGCATCTCCCCTATAACCACACAGTGGTCCAGGAAAATCCCCACAGAAACAACCTCAAAGCACGTTAGAAAAACCCCAGAGGAACACAAAGCTTTCAAATAAGGACATCTGTGTCCCTCTCCAATCCAAATCCTCCCTGTGCTGACAAATATTTGATTGCCTAACAAATTTGCAGGGATAGTCCCTCCTGAAATAAGCTTCTCCATGGCATTTCCCTCTATTAATAATCAGATGGCCTGGGATCATTCGCTGTTTGCAATGCAGTGATAAGTGCATATTCTGGACAAACAGAGCTTGTTAAGAAAGACTTTTAGGTCTTCTGCTGGCCTCGTTGCTAGGAAACTGGAAAAGCTACTGAAAAGCTGCTTGAGTGTGGTGGAGTATATTGCTGGCAATCAGTGTCACTTGCCCCAGGTGATAACTGGCAGCCTTTAAAAATACTAAAACATACCCCAATGCCATCATGTTAGTACTGGAGATGTTGTGAGGACACACAGTTAATTAAGTGGCCTATGTTTGTATGTTTGGAGCTCAGGAGTCCAACACAAATACTGCCATTTAGAAGTCACTAGAGGAATGTTTAAGGAGAACAGGTTATCTGAACTGCTGGCCTGGTTCATTAAAAGTCAAAGGTGTGAGTATGCAGCAGGGTGGTAGAAATTTCTTGTGTGTTCCTAGATGGAACCTGGGAAGTAATTTTAAACATGGTGGCATCTTTTCTCAATCAGAGTTCCCATATGCCAATTCAGGGGTGACCATGTTCACTCTTTACACGTCCCCAGGTCCTTCTCTCCAGGGTCCACACATATCTTCATCTTATTACTGCACATAGAATCCGAGAAACATAGAATGGTTTGGTTTGGGTTGGAAGTGACCTCAAAGATCATCTAGTTCCAACCCTCCTACCATGGGCATGGACACCTCCCACTAGATCAGGCTGCTCAATGCTTCATCCAGCCTGGCCTTAAACACCTCCAGGGAGGGGGCATTCCACAACTTCTCTGGGCAACCTGTTCCAGTGTCTTACCACCTTCACTGTAAAGAATTTCTTTCTTATCTCCAGCCTGAATCTACCCTCTTCCAATTACATCCATTGTTTCTAGTCCTGCCATCACATATCCTATGAAAAAGTCCTACCCCTGCCTTTCTTTAGGCCTCCTCA
>VZTY01022985.1:82200-134237 GCA_013400935.1 Turnix velox
TCTGTGCTTGGGGTTGCCCCAGCCCAGGTGCAGGATCTTGCACTTGTCCTTGTTGAACTTCATGAGGTTGGCATGGGCCCACCTCTCAAGCCTGTCGAGGTCCCTCTGGATGGCATCCTTTCCCTCTGGCGTGTCAACTGCACCAACAGCTTGGTGTCACTTTCAAACTTGCTGAGGGTGCAATCAATCCCACTGTCTACATCTCCAACAAAGATGTTAAATAGTACTGGTCCCAGAACTGATCCCTGAGGAACACCACTCGTCACTGGTTTCCACTTGGACAACGAGCCATTGACTGCAACTCTTTGAATGCGACCATTCAACCAGCTCCTTATCCAGCGAGTGGTCCATCCATCAAACCCATTCTTTTCCAATTTGGTGACCAGGATGTCATGGGGGACAGTCTTGGATGCTTTGCACTAGTCCAAGTAGATGATGTCAGTTGCTTTTCTTTTATCCACTGATGCTGTGACTCCATCATAGAAAGCCATCTTCTTAAGCCAAATCTTAAGACACACCCTCTTAAGCCAAATTAAT
Organism: Turnix velox; assembly: GCA_013400935.1. NCBI lineage: Eukaryota > Metazoa > Chordata > Aves > Charadriiformes > Turnicidae > Turnix > Turnix velox. The sequence goes on from VZTY01022985.1 coordinate 82,738, forward strand.
TCTCAGAGTACTTCCAATTGTCAGGAGATACATGGTCGTAGGTGGCACTGGTAGTATGTAAGAACATGGGGATGAAAGCTTTGATGTGCTTTCAAGAGAGTGTTGGAGGAAAACATAACATATTGAGGAGCATACCTAATGGGCTGAACATCTGTGAGCCCTCAGGTACAGCCTAAAGGACACATAGAACAAAGATCACACACTCCTGAGCCCAACACAGCAAAGCACTCAAAGCCATCTGAAACACTAGGTGTAGGCTAGTATTTTGTAACAGACCAGTTTTGTCCTCTATGCTGGTCCTTAGGCTGGACTTTAGGCTATGGCTATTTTTTCTTGAGGGGACTCTCTTTAATGCCTCAAACTCTCAAGGTCAAACTGACCCTGAAAATAGATCTGCACAAAGATATTCATGAAAGAAAACTGCTGCAGATGGCCTGAAGGACTTTGCAATTTGGGTTTTTTTTGTTGGCCCTCTAGAAGATCCACATAAAGGAATCAGCTCTTTGGGGCATAAAGTGCAGTGTGTGCACAGCTCCTGCTCCCACTACTTTGTCATCTAGGAGGCCAGTGCCTCCTTAAGCACTGTGCTAATACTATGGAAGGACAAGACAAGATGGGCAATTTTATTAAAGGTCTCATCTCATCCATACAAACATTCTACTTGAAATTTATATTCATGATTGTGTTGCCCATGCACCTTCAGCCATCCTCCTGGTGATTAATGTGATATGTCTGAACTGAAATAAAACTGGCAGTTTTCACCCTGCTCCCTTAACTCTGCTTTTCAGTGGCCAGGCTTTCTCTTGCCAGGGTACCTAGGAGCTCAATGGTCATTAATAGACACTATTACTACAATGGCCCTGAAGGGAGACAAGGCAATACCTTGCCATTATGTGGATTGGGCATTTAGGCAGAGAGTAGATTTATCCATTCCCTAGGGTCAGGTGGCAAGCTGACTGCTGCCTTAAGGCTGGTATCCAAAATAGTCAAGTCTTGACTTCTTTTTGGGCTATTTTTCAAAGGTCTTGATCCCACAGGGATCTCGCACAGCCAGAAGGACAAGGGTGGAGCAGAGACTGTTAAAGTATCAGTAAGGTGATGCTCACCTTGTACTTTTGTGCTGGAAGCTGTATTCCTGCTCTGGCAGGGGGATTGGACTAGATGATCTCTTGAGGTCCCTTCCAATCCCTGTGATTCTGTGAAGCTGTGGCCTCAAAGCCTGTCCCCTTTCTGCTTCCAAAACCTCATGCAATGGAAAAGCAATGCCTGGCTAGGTAACACGTACATCATGGAGACTTGCCTGCCCTTGTGTCCTTGTGCAGACTGACAGAGATATTCCCTTCTTCCAGTAGCTGCCAAGTGGGAGAGAGAGCTGGTGGCCACGTAGTAGAGTGGTCACCATTGCAGCTCCCGTTTCCCACATGCCCTGTCCTGCTCAGCAGTTTTTCCATGAACTTATCTGAGCAGCACTCCCTGCTTTGTGCTGGGAAGATCAAAGACTAGGTGTCCAGAATAAAAAGCTCACAGTTACCATGAGGGCCCTCTCTCAACATGCTGGGAATAGAAATGTGGCAATCAGACTTCAGGATGAAATCATATTGGACATGCTGGCTTAATCTCTGAAATATGAAATTGTAAGGAAAGAATTACAGCTAAAAAGCATTTTACATTTTAGAAAGCTGCTCTGACCCATACTGGATCAGGAAAAAGAAGGAGAAGAGGAGGGGAAAAAAAGCCTGTGGGATGTAAACAATTATAGCCAGCTGGGTTAGGGGAAATAAAATAAATCCATCATCAAATAAACAGCCTCCTGCTCTTGTGCTGTGATGCATGATTCTGTTTGAAAAGAAAAGGGCTGACTTTGGCTTATTTCAATTCTCAGGATCAGATTATTTGCTATTTGCAAATATCTGGATGTTATTTGCAAATGTTCCCAAAGCTTCACATATTTTAGCCCAACTCATACATTCATTTCAGTCATGTTTAGGTGGGATACAGTGCACTATTGAGTCTGCTGCTCTCCCAGTACACCTTTATTTAGCCAGACCATCAGAGAGTAGAAACAATAGTCCATAGATCGCCAGCTGCAAAAGCTGAATTACAAGCAGAATAAATGAAGTAACAAGCAATTTGTGGGTTCCTAGTTGAAAAACATTTGCAATTCAATGAATATTTTCTAATGTACATCCAACAGGATATTATTACCCTCCTGTGCCGTGGGTCGCAAAAAACTCCTAAAGGTTTGTGAAGGTTTGTGTTACTCCCATGTCACCATGAAGAAAGGACTGGGATGTTGTTTACAATGATGCTGAATGATGCCTCACTTGATGGCACAACCTGAATTTCTTCATTAACACCAAAGCACGGCAGATTCCTGCAGCAATGTTTGAGCTGCATCTTGACTATAAGGCAAAACTTTCAAACCCAGAGATTACAGAGCCCTTACCTGCTTCACTTGGCAGTAGAAGTTTGCTCCCTTCATTTTTCAGTGTTGTGTCAAGCAGTAAAAATACATAAATGTTAGTGTTTCCTGGCTTTCAAATATTCAACACACTCATTATTTTTGCAGGGTGTTTACAGAACACAGAATCACAGAGTATCAGGGATTGGAAGGGATCCCAACAGATCATCCCCTGCTGGGGTGTCATGCAGGAATGCATCCATATGGGTTTTGAATGTCTCCAGAGAAGGAGATTCCACAACCTCTCTGAGCATCCTCTTCCAGGGTTCTGTTACATCCAGAAAGGGTTTTTTCCTGGAATACTTGTAAACTGTGTAAATGCAGTCATGTGGCAGGTTATGGAAAAAGGTCTCTACCCTGTGTTTAACCCCAGCCAAGGAGATGATGATCTGACTCTTTAGGAAGAGACCACCTGAGAACAGCAAAAGGACTGGGGTTTTTACTTTTTTGTTTCTTACTTTTACCCAAATGCTAAACTTCTGATCTCAGGGTGATTTACCCAGCCCAGCCCCATCCTGCCTGTCTGTTCATCACACCTCTTTGCTGAAGCAAACACACAGTGGGACTCACTTTCCAGCCACATTCATCCCTGCCCTGGCCCATTAGCATGGCTTCCCTCCCATCCCTGGTTAAAATCCCACACAGTCAGCTGGGATCTCACTTGCCTTCAGAGTCTTTGGCCTCAGCCCAACTGATTACCCCCAAATACTGAACCACTACCTTCCTTGCCAAGAGAAGGCCATATTAGAGACACTCTGTGAGATCCAGCTGGACACTAAGTTTATTAATAAGAAGCAGGAAGTGTCGTGTGTAAGAATATCTCTATATTTGGGGTACCTGGAGGGAACATTATCACTTTCCAGCTTAATATTTCACTGAAGTCTTTCTGTCACAGGCTCTTGCTTCTTTCTTCTGGCACAATAGCCCAAATGCACCAAAAGAAAATTGACAAAATATGCCAGAAATGTTTATAATTTGGGTGAGTTTTCAGGATTTTTCTGACCAGAAGAGGAAAACAAAGGTAAATAGTGAGTGAAACATGGTTGAGCTAAAACCTGTATATTAGGTCAAAAAAGGAACAAATCTCTGCAGGATTCCAGGGGGGGATTCTATTTTATTGGTGTTTTTATGTACAAAGGGAAAGGTTAATAGAAGGTCTGAACAGAAAGGTTCATAGAAAATTGTCATCTGTATGTGTTTTCTTTTTGAAGTAATAGTTTACAGGAGCCAGGGGAGGGGGTAAAACAGTAAAGGCCAGAGGTAAATTGGAGGTGGAATGGTTTGGAAGAACTTTGACAAAACCATTTAAAACCTGGGAATGCAGCTTTGTCAAGCCCAGAATGAATCCCTGAATTATGCCAATTTTGCCCAACATTTTTTTTAGGGGGAAGGAAAGGGAAAGGGATGAATGTTAACACTGAAAGTACCACTGAGAGTAACATATTTTTATTTTTTTCCTCCAAATTAATTTTCATTTAGATCAGCTTATTTAATCCAAATTACTTAATAGGTTGTCCATAAAATAACAATGAATATCAAAACAAACTGCTGATCTAGAAAGTTTAAATTAATGCTAAATGAATCCCTGGGGTGTGTTTTCTTTTACAAAGAATGATGTAGATTTCCATGCTTAGTTTTAAGCAAGACTGGAAGCAAATCATAGTAGACAACACTGGGCAAAGCCAAATTTCCATCACTTGTCCAGCAATGGTATCTGGGTGGAGCAAGACAAGAGGAGGCAGCTGCTAGTTCTGAGCTCCTCTCCAGTTTGGTCTCAAGAGCAAATGAGTCTCATATTAAAGGGCTTGTTTTCATCTTATGCTTTGTCTACTGCATTGATCAGATCGAGTCCACCTAACCCAGTATCCCATTCCAACAGTGGCCAATAAAATGGATTTTCAAGGGAAAAGAGATAAAGAACAGTTCCTGGGTAGAGTAATTCTCCCTATTGTATCAGCTCAGCCTTGGAAATGGGGCCACTAAGGATTTCTTGTGTCACTGCTTTGCACGTTATTTAAAAATTGGGTTCTAATGGAAACGCAGTAGCTAAATAGAGAAGTTCTTGACTCTGAGTACTTCAGTGGTAATGAGGAGCAGTTTGGGCAGCTTGGGCATTGGGATGAAGAGCTTTTGGAACACATGCAACATGAAACTATGGTTCTCTGCATAAGCCTCGTGATCTGGTTTCAGCCCCAGGAAGTGAGAGTTTAGAAATTGCTGTGCCTTCTGCCATCCTGTCCATGTTCCCAAGTCTGAAACTAGACCCATTAGGCTTTATATGCAGGTGTGAGCAATGGTGAGCTGCAGCAGCATCTCTTCCTTCAGTGGCATAGGGACAGAAGACAACAGTGGGACTAAGTTAGAGCTGAGAAGTCTGTTGTCCTCTCCAAGCCTGGCAGATCATGCTTCCCTCCAGGACCTCAACAGGGAGGAACACGATGAATATGGAAATTATTTCTGAAGGAATGGCATTCAGATGATCCTCAGGGTTGAACTACACCCCTCTTCCATGGAGCTGGTGCTCTGGGGGAGTTTATAGAATCAGAATTGTTTGGGTTGGAAGGGATCTTCAAGATCATCTAGTTCCAACATCCCTGCCATAGGCAGAGACATCGCCTACTAGACCAGGTTGCTCAATGCCTCAATGCCAGCCTGGCCTTAAACACCTTCAGAGAGGGGGCATCCACAACCTCTCTGGGCAACCTGTTCCAGTGTCTCAGCACCCTCACTGTAAAGAATTTCTCCAGCCTAAATTTCCCCTCTTACAGTTTGCATCCATTACTCCTAGTCCTGCTATCACATATCCTATTGAAAAGTCCTACCCCAGCCTTTCAGTAGGCCCCCTTCAGGTATTGATAAGTCACTGTGAGGTCCCCCTGAGCCTTCTCTTCTCTAGGCCAAACAAGCCAACTCCTTCAGTCTGTCCTCATAAGGGAGGTACTCTAGCCCTCTGACCATCTTCATGGCTCTCCTCTAGACCCACTTCAGGAGTTCAACGTTCTTCTTATGTTGGGGGCTCCATTTGATCATGGGCTGGAGAAACTTTGGGTCCCATTTTCCTCTTTGAGATGCGATTGATATGTAACCTACCTTAAATCTATGGTCAACTCTTCTTGTTGTGAACAATTTCCTCTTAACACAAGTATATTCAGCCTAGAACTGAAGTGAGATGATTAGGAAAATGTTTGCTACAGCCAGGACAGCATTGCCCAGGGATCTACAAGGGGTACCACAGTGTTCTTTGTGCTCATGTTTGACAAAGGCATGCACATGTGACAAGATAACAATTTTTCTTAGAAATTAGAAAGAAGCCTTTAAAAGATCTGTTTTTAGTGAACTTAGGGAATGTGACTTGCTGTTTCATCATGCTGGTGTTCCCTGCGAATGGGTACTCATTTTGGAAGCTGTGTACTCTATCTGTAAAATGTTTTAGACCATTTCCCAGGATATTGTGTTGTATCAGCAGAAAATCATCATTATACAGCTCTTAAGCTGCAGGAAGTTGATACTTCCGTTGAGCTTTAGAGAAAGTAGCATCAGTTCTTCTTATCCTGACACTTGCCAATAATTCAAGAAAAGCAGGCTTAGTCAAACTATAGCTACAGAAATTTTCTGCTGGCTAAGATGCTAGTTGAGCTTTTCAGTATGTATTCTCATGGAAACAGGATGCTCTTCAATTAGTTGGCAAAATGCAGCAAGAGGAATGGGAAAATGTTGAGCAGAGATATTTGTCTGATCATTATCAGGAGTGCAGGTAGCTGGAAAACCTGTGAAAAGTAATGACAGGCTTGCAATCGAGTTTGAAGAAAGGACACATTTGAACATGAGAACATAACCATTTTTGTCTTGGAAACGTGGAGAGAATTACCACGGAGAGATTAGACAGCCTGAATAGGTGGGTAGGGAGAAAGAAAGGAATAGAAAGAAATCCAACAGAAGTAGTAGAGAAATTAGAGTAGTGAAATAAAAGGGGAATGTAAATGCTGTTTCAGGGCTTTCCACTTTAGAACTCAGAGGACTTTAAAAAAAAAAAAAAAAAAAGCAAGGGTTTTCTCTACAAGGGGAGCTGCAGGAAGAGAAAAATGGCTACCCAAAAGGCCAGTGCTCAAATTAGGAACAGGATGAGGATGTGCTGGCTGCATACAACACTCTTAAGGCAAGGAGCAGGTTTAGAAGACAGGAGCACTCCATAGCAGAACAGCCAAAATATTTCTCTGTGAAACTGTTTTCTGGGAGCCCAAGGCGGTAACTCATGTGGGGGGAGGGTGGTGGGGAACTGCCACTGCTGGCTCACTCTGGGAAGATAAGTTGCTGTGCTCAAAGACAGATCATCCCCCTGCCGTCCATTGCACTTTCTGCTTGAACTGCTGCCGTCTACAGAGAATGTCAAGTCCTTGGGGCCTCATCTCTCTGCATCTCCCACATGATATCAAGGGTCTGGCAAACACCTTGTTAATAAATTATTGTTATTGCAAGGAAGGGAACAGGCAGGGAAAGGACATTGCAGTGATCCTAGCAACATTCTTCCTTCAGAAAGCACATGTTGTAGGAGAATTTCAAAATGCTTCCAGGAGCAGAGGAGGCAGATGCAAGTAACAAACCTTTGAAGAAGATGAATAGCAGGAAGCATCTCTAAAAGACCCACAACAGCATTACTGCAGAAAAAAAACAGCTGCAAAATGAGGTAATGACTCTTCAATACTTTCCAATATGCTGGCACAAGTCCTCTGTGTTTTGTCTAACTATCTATCAAAGTAGCATTAGAAGATCTTAAAGTGTTTACAAGTGGATACAGGGTCAGTCCAGTGACCTCGTGGGGATGCTGACCCCTCTTTCTGCAGGAGGCACCACAGGGCAAAGCTCACCCTTCTCCATGCACTCAAAACACATGAACCAGATCCCACTGCATTATTATTTTTTTCTCAGAGTCCCCTCCTGAATACTTACTCTAAAATTGCCTCCTGACGCTTATTTCTTTTTTCTCAGGTATTAAAAAATATTTAAAATTTAAAAAAATAAGATCACAGAGAGGCTGGGAGGACAGGGGAACAGAAAACCCCACCTCTCTGTGTCCCCCAAGAGCTGAACAGCATGCACAAATGACATCCTGAGTGGTGAAGGACCTGAGCTGCCTCTCCCAGTGCAGCACAACCCTCCAGTGCCATCACATCCCACTCCTTCCCAGACCCACTGCAAGAGGGTGTGATCTGCTGTTATCCAGGACAGGATAGAGCCCACCTGGGAAGGAAACTTAATGTGAAAAAAGCTTCAGGGGGGGATGACTCAAGGAAGAGCCTCTTCTGTATATACAAGAGAGCTTTCTGCATGCAGCAGGCTGTGGGAGAATAGATGGAGATCTGTCAAAATGTGATGCATAGCCAGCTAAGTGAAGCTCAAGCATTCATAAAGAAACAATGTTATCAAAGATGAATAGCTTGAAAACTGCTTTTACGAACATTTACACAGGGTTTCACCTCCTGGCAACACAGAAACGTCAATGCTGCTCCGGCAAGCTGACTCAGAGCTGAGCAGGAGAGCTTAACACAGGGATCAATGATACTTTTTTTCTCTTCCAGAGGAAGGTCTGTGCAGAGGTGTCTCTGTGCGTGTGTGTGTGTGTGTGTGTGTGCTTGGAAGGGAGGAGTACAGCACCAAGGAATTCACCCTAAATTGGCTCAGAGAGGAGTTGTTTTCAGACTCCTTGCCACGCTTTATTAGCGTGGAAATTCAATAATCTCATTAATTACAGAAAATAATGTAAGGTGGATCTGTTGGGCTCCTGAAGAATTTGAGCTCTCCTTCTGTGGGTAATTGCCAATGACATGTCTGAGAGAAATATCACAAAGATACATAACAAAGGGCAGCGCAGTTTTACAGCATAGATCTTGTTGCTATGGGAACTTGTCTTTGCTCCTATCCTAGAGCTAGATGATTTATGTATGTGCAAGAGTTCCTTTATTTTAGGGCTTTTTGCAAAAGAGAAAAAACCCCTATCAGATCTCTCTCCACATCTATCTGTCCAGTTATCTATCCAGTTATCTAATAATTTTTTTTTTTAAATTCTAATTACCTGCTTGTAATAGCCTTTAGACATTGCTTCATTCTTTCAAATTTTCCATTCACTGCCTACTTTTTGGGACCAAGATGTAAGAGAAGCTGAGAGAAGTAAAAAATGTGGACATCAGTTACTCTTTGTGCACACTGCATATATGTGACTGCCATTCAGAAGATGAGGCGAAACAGCCAAGCCATGTGTCATCAGCTCCTGCTGTCCTAGTGATGCTCTTTCTGACCACATGCAGCAACGTGACAAAACCATCTCCCTTGTTTCTGAAGCACAAAGGGAATGGTGGAGCAAGAAAAATCCTCAGATCTCACTCCTTGTGAATGGTCAGAGAGCACAAGAGTCTCCCACAGCCATGCTGGGCATTGAAGGTGGGATGCTAGGAGGAAATGCTGAAAATCCAGGAATGAGTCTCCAAGATACAGAATTTGAACCATAACTATCATTAACAGTCCTCTTTGGTCTGTTCATCTTGCATAGCAAGTGTTTGGGTGGTTACCTTGGGTGTCCAGGTGATATCTAGCTAAAAGGTGGGAATACAGACTCTTAATTCAGAAACAGGTAGATTTAGTTGCAGCAGTTTGCTGTCTTTTCATGTTGTCATGATTTATTTGGCACTTCCCAGTAAGCCATTGGGTCAAGATGTACCTGAATTTAATAGGATGTCTTTTTCTGCGCATGGCAGTGTTTCTGTTAGGGTTGCTGGATGCTCAGTAGGACTGTATAAACTAACTGTGCATCAGTAAGAAACTACCAAAACCTTCACGCTCAAAAATGAGTAGCTTGCAATTGCTGGAGAGCTGTCAAATAAGTTGTTAGAATTCTTGTGTTCACAATGATTTAGATTAATTTGAGACACAGAGCTGGTCCTTGGAGCTTTTACCTCTAGATTTATTTCATTCTATATTTTCTTCCATTATATGAAACTCCTTTAAGCATGTAGGCATGTTTGTGTAGAGCACTCAGTCTAATGAGTGCAAGTTCAAGATATGATATAGGCAGCCTGGCCAGCAGTCACATTCAGGTCCAGATTCATCTTTAAATTGATAAAAATGAGACCCCAATAAACCACCTGACACTTCTATTAAGACACAGCAGTGTACAAAATGCAAGCTCACTCTTATTTTGCCACATGCTATAGCATGACTTAAGCGTATTATTTTACTGGAAGAGTGAACATGATGCCTATGACTTTTTCACTCAATGGCTGGAAAAAATTGTCTTCTAAAATGCATCAGAAAGCCTGAGCTTTAAATTTTCAAGGAAAAAATAATCATGTGAACCACTTGATCTTGAAAAGAAAGAAAGTGAAATTCCATATTTATGAGTATTCTCTTTTAGCCTGGAAATTCACTGATCAGTGAAACCTCACTTTGCAAGTTCAGGGAGCTGATTACACTCCTAATCAGTTCCTTGCTGCATGGAAATCTCCTTCACGTAGACCTCCTGCTTGACTTTACCCTCCACCCCTCGACCAGCTGTGGTTGAACCATGGCTCTGCCTGCTTCAAAATGCTGAATCACAGAACGGAAACTGCCTGTGAGGTTACCAATGATAAGATGAGCCTCATGGTGTTTGAAGCACTCTTGCTCTGTAATTTCTTGGATCCTCATCATGTGAATAGCATACTTGCAGAAACCACTTCCCTAATTCATGTAGAAGATAAAAGTTAATCCCTCAGCGGAGCTGATCAACTACTTCGTTACAGGGCTCCCGCTCCCACCACCAGCCTGTAGCCAAGAGCAACGGCTCCTTCCTCCCCTGCTCCCTCCCTCTCTCCCCGTGAGTTTCAATTCCTTAAAGCTAATCAATATCCTTATTAATGTTCCAAAATCAATTATCCTAATAAAGCCTGGAGGGAGCTGAAGGGCTGCTATTCAGCACTCACCTTTTATTATCCTGACTGTTTATTTCCCCATTGATAGAACTGTCTAACTTTATGACAGATTACGGGTGAAACTGCAGTACTCAACACACTTGTCAGCCCTAGAGATATGTTGTCTTATTATTACTATTTCGAGAGCCTTTTGCTTACATTCCCTGGTTGTACGGATGCTTTAGAAAGAGTCCCTGGCTTCTGTCTGCTGGAATATGATAGGGAGTGCTACAGCTCCATGCTGCACATCAAACAGATAATAATCTCTTATATCTATTCAATTATAATATTGCCCTAGGCCATGGCACTTTGTTTATGCAGTAGGCAGTGCTCTGTGATCTGCAGCAAGATTGCAAGATACATGCAGGGTAGATCACCTCGTGGCAATGCACAGCAGATCAGGTGAAGGTGCATTCAGAGTCATGATCCCTCAAGCATCAGGGGAGAATGGCATTTCTCTTTCAATTAAATCCCTCTTTTCCATGGAGAAGTTGTGCCAAGAGCCTAGAGGAAAAAAGGGAGAATGAAAGACTGCAGTTTCTTGCATGAGTGTTGTGTCATAGACGTGTTCCTGCAGGAACAGCACAAAAGCTGGGGGCACAGGCAGGTGTCATGGGACAGAAACAGTTGTAAATGCTCCTCAGAGTTCAGAGCACTGAATTAGATCCTAGCTGCTGTATATGTTTCGTTTTTTATTTTAAGGGAATTCAAGCACATGATTGTTCCTTCCTTCCTGGGCTTATTGATCAACCATTTAAGAGCACAGAGCAGGCAAAGAACTTCAGGTCAAGTTATCCTCTAAGATCATTCCAGCAAGGAGGAAAGGAAATTAATGTCTATAAAAGAAATCAGACCTTCTTAAGTGTCCTCCTTCACCTTGCTTGCAATATCCTGGCAAGCAGAACTTCAGCTGGTGGTCCTGGGGAGGAGGTCTTTAGTCATTGGTTGTGCAGCCTCTCTCTGGGCTGGAAGATATCTCCTCCCTTCCTCCCTCTAGAGGTTCTAAAGATCCAAGGAAAGCTCCTTTGGCTCCCTTTGGAAGAAGGTCTTTGAAATGTTTCTCTTTGACAATCCTGGAACAGTTTTTGTACCCTGTATACCAAATCTTTTATCAAAAAGATGGCAAGTGAATGGGGATATTGGCCCTGGAAGCACTTACAGCTGGGCCGAGAGAGGCTTTTTTCACTGGGGGCAGAAAAGGAAAGGTATCACTTCTTTTCAGTTAACCAGTATGAGATAAGATCATTCACACCAGTCATCAAACCTATAATGAGACAGACCCTATTTCAGGGAGATTATTGCTTTATTATGGCGTGAGGACTTGGCAGATGTCTTAATTTTACAGAATTCATTTCACATTATCAAGATTTCTGTCTATCTTATTTGATTTAACGTTTGTTAAGAGTGATTTGTCTCTCTCTAAAGCTTAAGACCAGTGCAGTCCAATCAAGCAAATTGTCTGTAATTTAAAGAGTTCCTGGGGGATTCATAACAGCAAGAGGACCTTTTGGGTTTTCTTCCGAGAAAGAAAAAAACAGCAGAAAATACATCCTGTGCTAATGATTTCTCTCATCCTAGTCCGCTTTTATCCCAGCCTTTCCTGCCAATATGCCCATATAGCACAATTCCAGATAAATCAGAAATGCAGTCAAAAGTGGCATGAAAGCAGCGTCACAAGAAGAGGAAAAAAAAACTTGATTGAAGTTGTGAGCTAGCGAGAGAAATGTGAGCCCATCCGAATCCGAATTAATTAAAGATTTTATTAGCATCTGATGGTGCCCCAGGGAAAAGTATTTTTTTAAAATCTTCTCTCTGTTTTAAAGGCAAAATACCAAGCAAAAGCATTTAAAGGTCATGCCAAAATGTTGTTGGTTTTTTTTTTTTTTGAGGGCAACATGGCTATATTCTGGCTGTAATAAACTACTATTATGGTGTAAACAAGGACAAGCCAGTTGGGTTTGTTTCTTTACCAAAGAGCTGGCAGGCCTATTGGGAACTCATGTGAATAAGAGTATCAGTGCATTTTCAGATGTTTGTGGGGTTTTTTTAGCTTTTCCAATGGAAGAGAGTACTGAAAACTCTGCATAGCTTAATAGCCCCCTACACAGCACTTGGGATCCCCTATCCTTCCTGCCACCAGGGCAGCCAAGAGGATGAACCCTCTGCTCTGCCATCCCCCTAAGTATGTTGCCTTGGTTGCATGGGAATGAGGGTCCTGCAGAACAACCTCAAAAATGGAAAAGGGGTCCCAGCAAGGGTTGATGGAAGATGAATTTAAAAGACAGCAAACCCAAAGAGCAGCATGTGTTGTTAGCTCCACCTGGGTGCATCAGAAGCAGAAACACTGCCAAATTCATACAGCACTTGTCATTGAGCTGTGAAATCCAAGCCCTACTCCCTGGAAATGATCAGCTCATTAAGCAAGGAGGAAGGAAATGGATAACTTTCTCTTTCACCCACCTCTCCCTTCCCTCCCTATCACACTCAAGATTTGGTTTTTTATAAGGAGGTACTATTCTTCCAGGCAGGGGAGAGATTCCCCAGACCCCAAAGGCCAGTGCAAGACATAGATGGCATGCTCACACAGCAGTAAGTGCTGGCATTTGCTAGCATAGTGTTAAGGATGATGACTAGAGCAGATATTTTAAAAAACCCAACCTATTAATAATTTATTTTTTCAAATAAACATGTTGGCTGTGTGTTGCCACACTTAGCTGAGGCATTATATGCCATGTTCATAGGTGGCTAATAGTAGATGTGTCACCAGAGAACCTGTTTCAAGATCTAGCATAGTTAGCGGCAGCCAGGAGGAGCAAGGGGCCTGAAAGAGTAGAAGGCACTGTATAAGGTATGGCCTGGTATAAGTCACAGCTTAACTGAGTCATTTATTGGGAGATGGACTGAGGTTGCACAGCCTTGGCAAGAGATTTGGCAGTGGGGCACATTGAGGAGAAACAAAAGGTGAGTGGATCCCTTGTGAGGGGTGAAATAGCAGGTGAAGATGCTCTTTGAGGCAACAGACTTTTCCAGAAAAGGCAATTTTGGAAGCTATAAGCAAGGAAACTGCTCAATGCTGACCACATTCTGGGAGCCAGGACTTCAAATATGCTTTGTGAAGAAATAAAATAGCCTGTCAAAGAAACACCTGGCTCCATTGTCAGAATCTCCAAAAGGAACAGTTTCCAAGAGACAGATTATTGACTGACTTCTTGGACCAAAACAAAGCAATAATCCAACCTGGCCATGCCAGCGCTTGCCAGTCCCACAGATGCACAGATTTCAAGGTCTCACAATGATTCACCTGAAAATGCAGGCTATGACCTTCCTGTTTTAGAAACACACTCCAGCAGCAGAGAAGTGGGCTACTAAGGTCCTGCAGAAAGTGCTTCTTCAAAGCTTTTCTCTCAAAATCCCACTCCTACAATGCATTTGGCATCCTTGAACCTTTCAGCCTGGCATGCCCAATCCTGGCTTGGTGCAAGAGCTCAGCACCCCATGAGAAGAATTATGATAGCAGCTGGGGTAAAAGAACCACTGTGAGGACATGAAATGTGTTTCCCACCAGGTGCTGGTGGATGGGAATTGTGGCAGACACAAAGGGGAGGATGAAAAAGGGTGATCTGTCTAAAATGAGTAATCATTGCAAAAAAAACCCAACACTTCTCTTCCTGTAATCAGGGAGAAACCTAGGCAAAAAACATCCTATCTGCCAGGATTAGAGAACATGAGATAAAGACCTGGGAATTGCTCTGTGGTGTTGTATCAGATGAAGGGCCATGTTTCAAATATGTATTTTTCCAGCAAGTCTTTGTGAAGAGGATGGAATGAGAGGAAGATCCTTGTAGAGACTAATCCTCAGCCAAACAAAGCATCCATTCATGGAGTCCACAGCCAAGGCCTTAAAACTGCTATGTTAAACCAAAGCAACATTATAAAATTTTCTTTTGTGTCAAAGGATTGTGTGAGATTCTGTAGGTGGGAGCAAAGGGCAGAAGAATAAGAAAGGTTAATTATTTTTATTGCCATCTGCAAATCATGCTTTTGGTTTAACAGGCTGTTTGTTCAGTGCCAGTACTATTGAAATATCATTTTCATTCTTGTTTTTATTATTACTATTTTCTTTCCATCTTACTTGATTTCTGTTTATTCCCCACTTCAGTGGCCTGACTTCTTATCCTATTATCTTCCTCAAAAGGCTTTTGTGTAAACTCCATAGGAGGAGATGGAGGCTTCAAGACTCCCTGCAACAAACGCTTTTCCATTCCTTCTTTTCTGCATTTTGTGCACTTATTTGTTTTGATAACAAATGCACACTATATCAGGAGAAGCAAAAAATAAAGATAGACCAGAAAAGCTGGTTTTGGTTTAAGAAGCCTTAAAGGGAACACCAAGATGAGAATCTTTTTGTTTTAGCATGCAGGCAGCTGGTACAGTAAATGAGTTGTCATGATTTGTGTCCAATTCTGGGGCACTCAGTTCAAGAAGGACAGGAAACTGCTTGAGAGAGTCCAGCGCAGAGCCACGAAGGTATTGGAGCATCTCCCTTACAAGGAATGGCTGAAGGAGCTGGGTCTCTTTAGCTTGGAGAAGAGTAGACAGAGGGGTGACCTCNAATATAAGAATAAACTTTTTCACAGTGAGGGTGACAGAGCAGTGGTACAGGCTGCCCAGAGAGATTGTGGAGTCATCTTCTCTGGAGACATTCAAAACTTTCCTGGAAGCCTTCCTGTGTGACCTGGTCTGGGTGCTCCTGCTCCAGCAGGGGGATTGGACTAAATGATCTCTTAAGGTCCCTTCCAATCCCTGATACTCTGTGATTCTGTGATTTTGCTGGAGATCTTCATTGATTTAGCTTCTGTGGATATTTTGACAGCAAAAAAGGAGGCAAACAAGAAAGCCATGTCCTAGCAGATGTCTCAACAGACACTGTGGCTACATCTTTTCATGCCAGAATAGCTGGACACATCTATAAGCATTTAACTTTGGCATCCCAGTTGGCCACAGTAGCCAGCTCCTGGTGCTGGCTGGTAGAAGATATCCCTGGGGGACTGAGAAGTATTATCCCCATTTTACAGCTTATAGGCTGAAACATAAACAGTTTACTTGTGTAATGTGAGGCAAAGTAAGAAACCTATGGTGGGTCTGGGGAGGGCCCTCAGATCCCAGCCCCAGACAGATGGCTGTGCCAGCAGCACCACTGCTCTTTCACTCTGAGCTTTCAACAACGGAGAAGCATAAAATGAATTTACTTCTGCATATGAGCAGATGCTGGAGGGGAGATTTGTTTTCCTGTTCTTTTTGCAATATCTGCCTAGCTCTGCTGGAGGCTGAGTAAATGAGATAAAATGCTGAACCAAAGCTGCAACACCCACTGATGCAAATTTTTCTTGGCCAGTGCTCATGGACACCTTCATTTTTTGCAGAGCAGAGAGTTTCTGGTGCTCAGACACTAGGAAAACCATGAGCTTGCTTCAGAGACTGCATATAACAAGGAAGCAGCCAACCAACAAGTGATTTTCTAAACTTTCAGCACAGATGGCCTCTCAGAAGAGAACAGGATACAATCCTGTCTTCACCTTGAGCTTGGTGGCCTGGTGACCTTCATTTATTCTGGAAAGTAAAAGTGTTTCTTGCAGAGTGAGCATCGAGGTCATCCCCATGGGGTCATGCAACATTTGCCCACTTTCACATATTCAGCTCTGTATTAAACTGCAACACAGACCCCACTGACAGACAAATTAGGCAAGTCAACATTTGAAAGTTTCTCACTGCTAATAATCTCTAGCCCATGAAGGCAAACCTAAAGGCTTCAGGCTATACAAAATCATTGCAGATGAGGAACCCAGATGTTGATACAGCTGGCATCAATAAAGTAGAGTCCAAAAGAGATCTGCATAAAAAGTGCACTGCTGTTGAGAAATCATGTAAGTCAAGGGCTGAGCTGTTTGGTAGAGAAGTCTCCTGTGTTCCCCCTTGCTCTACAGGCAAACATACTGAGGAGGCTGCAAATGCAAACCTGATCATGCACATGGTTCCCTCCAGCAGGGATAATGCTGTGGGATTACATGGAGGGTAACAGCCACAGGGAGGAACAGAAGATGATAGTAAAAGCAGGATCCTGAAACAAAAGCAGACCTACCTGGGGCAGGGAGGCAGGAGCAGATGGTGACTTAAGTGTATGCGAACCTTCAGAGCATACAGTTTTAAAAAGTGTGAATTTTCTCAGAAAATATCTCAAACATTTTCAAAGCAATGCATGCGGTATTCAAGGAAGGAAAGTGTGAGTGCATTCCTACTCAACTGAGCTCATGGCTCCCCTACTGCTACCAGGCACCTCCAAGAAAGCTTGGATCCAAACTCTTCAGCTTTGCTGCATAACTGAGATGCTGAAGTACTCTTTTGGGAAATGACTCACATAAACGAGCTTGACCAGGTTGGAGTAAGTTACAGACCCAAGAAGTTCAGTGAGGGAAACTATGACTGATCAGCTCCTCTGGGTAAAGAGAAGTAAAGCCAGAGATGTCCTAATCCAAAGGGCACAGTCAAAAAACAGAGAAGAAAAGGAGATAGTTGGAGTCCAAGAAACCTGCTTGTAATGTCAGGTTGTGAGTGTGACAAGGTTCAGAAAGGAAAGGATCAGGTCTTGCACAGGGCTGGAGGAGGTAGGGACTGAATGTTGGATTACAGAGAAATGACAGTGCTGGGGACAAAAGATTTATTATAGGCACCAGCTGAAAGCAACACTGTGGCAAACAGCTCTTTTGGGCAGTAGAAGTGTTGCAATGGATGCTGGAAAGCTTGTCTCCTTGGAGCTGCTGCAATTGTGTGCTTACTGCTGTTTGACCTGCTCCCACCTGGGACTGGTGGGGCTGTGTTTCACTGTAAGACTGAATCAGGCCCATAAAGATTTACTTTCTCAGTACAGAGAAGGGATTTTTGAGGATTGATTAGCTAATATTTGCAGAGCTTAAAACGAGTCAAGGGCTTGGTTTAGCTAGAGTTTTCCCTGCTAAACTGATCTGCAGGCAAAAAAAGAAAAAAAAAGGAGGCAAACAGGGTCTTGGCTTGCTGGATTACAGAGCTGGACCTGTTCCCTTATCCACCTTTGTAAGAAAAGTCTACAACGAAGCTGAAATATTTCTTCAAGACTTCACTCTTGAGGTCACCAAACATACTTCACCTCTTTGTAAACAGTCAAAGCTTTCTGAGAGCTGCAAGACCCAGGATGTGGTGCATCTGGATTATAAATCAGACTGTAGAACACTAGAACCAGTGCACCAGAACACTAACTCCACTCAAGCTTTTGTAACAGTGTCCTGTGCATTTGTGGATGGGAGGGAGCTGGTGCTGCTGATGGTCATACTTGGAAAAGATGCACAAAGATCTATAAGAAAGTTTCAGGGATGTTCACTACTCTTGTACTGTCCAGAATGGACCTTCTCCACTCTCACTGAAAGCCACTTTGCTCCTGCCTTTTCTCTCTCCACATGCCACAGATTCCTTCACCATTGCTTTCCAGGTCTCCTCCTCACTGTTTACTCTTGAGGTCTAGTCTGGAGGCACTCCTTGCTCAGCTGTGGTGAGATTGCAAGGGTAAAGGCTCACTGCTGATCCTCCTACCTGCACCAGTCTGCCTTCCCCAGGGGTATGTCAAGGTCCCCCCCCTTGAGCTGTTCCTTGGACAGGTCAGCATTATGACTCTCTTGCCTGCTCTGTGGCTTTCAAACCAGAGATGGAAGCAGCTGAACGGGATGGGAATTCCCCAGGCAGCAGCAGTTGTCACAACTAATGCCCACTTCTTTATGGAATTAATTACGTTTTCCCTTCCATAAGAAGGAAGTACTGCTGCTTGCTGGTAATCTTTACTGGGGTTTACTGTCTGCTGGTAATCAGGAAAGTGAGTCAGGTTTGATGACAAATGATAATGTCTGTGTCTTAAAGCAAAAATTATCACAACAAAAGAGGCAGTGGTGGTCTTGCAAGGTGGTATATACATTTCTCTTGCCCCCGTGGTGATGCATTTGTCCAACTCACCCACAGCCTCCATATGGATGCTGCAGATCACAGCCATGCTGAGTGGACAGTGCAGGGGCAGGGTGCAACTCCATTGGTCTTTTAAAAGCTTCTTGCTAGATCTTTTATCTGTGGCAAAGAACAGGTACCTGGGGGCCCAGCTGTCTGAATCCATGCTGACAAACCCTGCTGCAACAACCTGAACTTCAAAGTTTGGTGGGAGCCAAATTACTTCCCCAGCACTTCCCAGAGGGAGTAGACTAGTTAAGAGGAGAGACGTGAGTGCTGTCATTGGAGGGCATGGAGTATATCTCACAGGGGACCCCTTAACAGGGAAAGAGAGGGGGAAATATGGACCTTTCTGTCTAAGGGAAGATATGCTGAGTATCCACTTCATCCTCTTGTCATCAGAGGGAAGAAGGGATAAGGGAGAGAGAAAAAAAGCTGGTAATTAGCTTCCCTGGGTATCCCAAGATGATTGCAGTTCAAAGTATTCGGTCAAGACCTTGCAACATTCTTTCTCATTGCACTAGACAGTGCAAAAGAGAACGAAAGACTGAGAAAGCAAGCAAACTGGAGAGTTTGTTTCATTGTTAATTAAGTGTCTGATGCTTAGAAGAGTAATTTCTCCAGCTGCCTCTGGATGGAAGATGCATTTGTGAGCACTAGGAGAGAATCCTGTAGGTAGTATCTTAATAAGAACAACGCACTGCATCAAGGAGAAAAGGGTGACTGAGTTGGGACCTGCAGGTAAAAATGAAAAACAAGAAAGAACTGCCCAGGTAGTTCAAGAAGGGTCAGGTTTCCTGGGAAGAGTACAGAGACTCTGCTTGCTTATGTAGGGTCAGAAAGGCCAAGGCACTGCTGGATCTTGACTTGGTATAGGATGCTAAAACAACAAGAAGGGTTTCTATAGGCATATAAACCAGAAAGGCTACCCCTCCTATTGAGCAAGAATGGTGAACTCATGACAACAGATGAGCTGAAGGCCAAGGTACTCAACAACTTCTTTGCCTCGGTTGCCACCGACAAGCCCTCTCTTCATGAACAAGTTGAAGGAACACTAGATGGACATCAAGAGCTGTCTTCATTATCAATAAAGACTGAGAGATGACGGGTTAGTGAGCAGCTCTGTGGAAAAGGACTTGGGACTATTGGTGGATGAAAAGCTGGACATGAGAGGGTCCAGAGGAAGGCTACGAGGATGATACTAGGGCTGGGGCACCTCTCCTGTGAGAACAGGCTGGGAGAACTGGGGCTGTTCAGCCTGGAGAAGGCTGCAGGGAGACCTCATAGCAACCTCCCAATACCTGTAGGGGGCCTACAGGAAAGTTGGGGAAGGGCTATTTGTTAGGGCATGTATAGATAGATGAGGTGCAATGGTTTTAAACTAGAGCATGGTGGTTAGGCACTGGAACAGATGGCCCAGAGAGCTGGTGGAAGCCCTATCCCTGAAGACATTCAAGGCCAGGTTTGCTGAGACTGAACAACCTGATCTAGGGCAGGACATCCCTGCAGGGAGATCAGTGTAGATGGCTTCTGAATGTCCCTTTCAATCAATCCTATTATTCTGTGAAAAAGGAACAAGGCAGAGATGAAAAGATAAAGATTAAGCTTTGTGCCTCACTTGCAAGGCTAGAAACTGGGCCAGGAATGACAGTAAAGCTGGTTGGTCTAGGGCTCAACTTCCGTGGCTGACAGGAGATGTCTGGCCAGGCAATGAAACTACTTTTCCTAGAAATCTGTTCCACATTCCACCTCACCTGCCCCTCACAAAAATACTATCACAGTGCATTGTGAAGGATTGATTAATCCTCCAGTGCTCCCCTGTGATGACAGCACTATGCTCTATGCTCTACCCACACCTGTGAAAACAGTGTGACAGGAAAGGACCTCCCAACCACACTGCTCTCACTGGACACCTGGGTGGCTGAGAATCAGTGTTGTCTGGGGATTCCTCATGGAAAGCCATGGGGTGTCAGTAGCTGAGTTTTGGCTGCTGTGTGGTGAACTACACCAGTCTTTTGAGACTAGGTTGGTGAGAGTCTGTGGAAAGCAGAGTGCCCTCCATGGCCAGTGTCAGTGCCACTCCTCCACTACCATAAGGAAGCATCAGATTAGGTTTTTAGAGGCAGCCTCACAAGGGCATTCATCTACCCGATTCCCATATAGGTGTTGAGCACCTGTGAAGTCAGTGGAAACTGAGGACATTGTTGCCCTTGTGAGATAATGACCTCACTGCTCCTGGCAGCTCATAGCCCTGGTTGCTTCACTGTGCATTTGAAAGGGGTACGGCTCCCTGCTCCTTTTCAGTCTGGGTAATTATGTGTTACCATGGGGCAGGATTAAAAATACCCATGAGCACGTGAAGGCAGTGATACTCAGTTCCTCCCAGAGCTGAGCTGGGTAGGAAATCTGAGTGCTGAGCCAGTTGTGGATTCTCTCCTCTGCTGTCTGCCAGAAAGCAGGAGCTGATGTCAGGTAAACAGAGAGAGGATGTCTGCAAATTAAGAGAACCCTGAGAAATGTTTTAATACAGAATAACAGAAATTGCCTTCTCCTTCATAAAGCATCCTAAGATGTGTAACTCACAATGTGTGATAGAGACAGGTACAAATGCCTTCGTGCACTCGGGTTTATAAGTGGCTCTGTAACAGGTGTTATCATTTTGTCTGCTCAGTATTTTAACATCATTCATTTGTGCCATTGCAACGTGGCACAACAACGCATCTTGGAATAATTTACTGGGAAGAAGCAATTGCTATGAATCACATCATATTGTCATTATGAATAAAGTACATCTACACATTCTGCCTTCAAGGAAAGCATGGAAGAGACGTGCTCACCATTCAGCTTCTCCCAGACCTGCATTTACTTTTCTTCTTCCATTTCAGTTGTTCTCAATCTGTCCCTGCACAAATAATCACATAACCAAAGCTTGAAGGGGTTTTTCTTTTGCCTCCCTTTTATCCTTTCTTTATTTACCAGCAGTGAAGGCTGTGAAGGCTGGCTGACTATGGCTCATGGGCTACCTGAGCCCTGCTGCACAAAGAGTACAGCAAGCTCATGCTTGGAGATGGATGCTTTTATGATTGACTTTAACACAATCACTGAAAAAGTCAGGTTGTATTGGATCTCTGGAGGTCATCTGGTCCCACCCTGCCCAAAGCCAGGCTAACCCACTTGCTGCCAATTTTCTAGTATATCAATTTGGGAAATGGAAACCTGCAGGGACTTGGAAAAGATGAGAAGATGAGGGAAAATCAGATGAGTCCTTCACACGCAGCAGCATGAAGGTCAAGGTACTGTCTCTAGATTTAGGTATGCTGATCCTGTCTCTGCCTGGTTCACACAGTACTTACTAATTAATTAATGGATAAGTTAATTTATATAAATCATAGAATAGTTTGGGTTGGAAAGGATCTTAAAGATCATCAAGTTCCAACTCCCCTGCCATAGACAGGGACATCTCCTACTACATCAAGCTGCTCAATGCCTTGTCCAACCTGGCCTTAAACACCTCCAGAGAGGGGGCATCTACAACCTCTCTGGGCAACCTGTTCCAGTGTTTCACTAGCCTCACCATAAAGAATTTCTTTCTTATGTCTAACCTGAATCTACCCTCTTCCAATTTACATCCATTATTTCTATTCTGTAGACCCCTTACAGGTATCGATAAGCTGCTCCCACCTAGAGCAGGAATATGATCTTGTGACCACCAGAGCCATAGCATTCAACCTCCAACCATCTTTTTCTGCAGCATGCACCCTGGTTTCTGAGCACTTGGGTTTTAGTCAGAAAACATATGTTTTGTACCAGCTCCATTTCTGAAACACATGTCCCCCATACTTTGACTTTGCTCTGTCACTTGGGAAGAAAACTCAAAGCAGAAAGCAAAAGACAATTTTCAAACCTCAGAAGTTGACACAAAATGAAATTGCTATTTTCTCTCTCCACTTTCACTTCTTAAAGTCATTGTTCTGAGAGATACTCCTGATTTTTTTTTTCTCTCCCCCCTTCCTATTTCATTTTCAATCTGCTCTCTCTCTCTTTCTCTCTCTGACAATTCTGCCTGGCTGCTATCCAACAGGCCTGTCCAGTTTCTCCTTGTACAAGCATATAACACAAAAGAATACAAAGAAGACTGGAAATGCAATTATAAAACTGTCTCTTCCGCCCAGGCACAGTTTTTTTAGACAGCAACCTCCCTTTCAGCACAGTTGGAAGGGAAAAAAAAGTAAGTGGAGCCCTTCTAAGCAATGTCATTATTTATTCTGGATTAAATGTCTTGCAGGAAACTTTAATTAGACCACATGTATGATAAACTAACAGAACAGGTTGAAGAAAAAAGAATTCAACAAATAAGAAGGATAACAGTGCAATTACCTATATTCCTTAAAGCTGTAACACTTGGAGGTAAGCCCAGTTTATTCAGAGTTCTGAAGCTGAAATTGGGACAAGCACATTGAGGCTGAAAACAGTGCACTCATGCTACACACGCATCAAGTTTTCACTGAAACAGCTTTACACAGGATAGTTGGGCTTTTCAAGCAAAAGAAAATACTGGAAAATACCTCCTCACCAAAACGACCTCTCTGTGAAAGCAAAATTCTGAGGTATCCAATTAGTATAAGAAAAGCTTTAGAGTTATGAGGAAGAAAATCTCCCTTGTCAGAGCTGCTCTGAGATACACACTCATGCCTTTGTTCATGTATGAGCTTGTGCCTGTGGTACATCCATACCCATGCATGTACAAGCACAGGTATATCTGCACAGTAGGGTGTTTATTTTATAAAAAAACTTAATAAATTGCCAGCTAAATTGCTTAATTGCAGAAAAGCAGGGAAAAAAAATTGTCTTAAGATCAGCACTGTCTGAAAATACAGTATCAGCAATTCAAAGAAATAGCCAATCCACCAAGTGCTGAAGAGCAATCTATAATCCATGTTGCAACATTCTGCTGATGCTTCCTGCATCCTTCTCCAACACTCATACTACAAAAAAAATAAACCACTTCAGACCTCAGGTGACTATCCTCCAAGTGCTCTTGTTTTATGCAGTAACATTCATAAGCAAGTATGCATCCAAAATATAGAAAATATAGAAGAAAAAAAGAAATCAGAAGGAGGAACTCTGATGTGAGTTGAGTCATGCTGGACTTATTGATAAAGAGAGGATTGTGGAGGGTGATTTCTATTACATACAACATTTCCTGGATTCCCCAAGAAGGCCAATGGCATCCTGTGATGTATTAGAAGAGGCGTGGTCAGTAAGTCGAGAGAGGTTCTCCTCCTTCTTTTCTCTGCCCTGGTGAGACCACCTCTGGAGTATTGTGTCCAGTCCTAGGGACACTCAGTTCAAAAAGCAAAAGGGAACTGCTTGAGAGAGTCCAGTGCAGA
Organism: Turnix velox; assembly: GCA_013400935.1. Taxonomy (NCBI): domain Eukaryota; kingdom Metazoa; phylum Chordata; class Aves; order Charadriiformes; family Turnicidae; genus Turnix; species Turnix velox. The sequence goes on from VZTY01022985.1 coordinate 106,551, forward strand.
GCCACAGAGATGATGAAGAGATGATGAGGAAAGGCTGAGAGAGCTGGGTCTCTTTAGCTTGGAGGAGACTGAGGGGTGGCCTCATTAATGTCTGTAAATATGTAAAGGGTGAGTGTCAGGAGGTTGGAACCAGGCTCTTCTCAGAGACATCCAATGATAGGACTTGGAGCAATGGGTGGAAGTTGGAACAAAAGACGTTCCACAAAAGTATAAGAAAAAAAATTTTCAAGGTCAGGCTGCCCAGAGAGGTTGTGGAGACTCCTTCCCTGGAGACATTCAAAACCTGTCTGGATGCCTTTCTGTGTGACCTGATCTGGGACTGGACTAGATGATCTCTTAAGATCCCTTCCAATCCCTGATATTCAGTGATTCTAGAGAAAGCGGTGTCTTCATTTTGCTCTTGCACTGTGGACACAAGCTATATGGAGGGCCAAAACTCATCTTTAACCGCCTTTAAATGGAAGCAGGGACTGGTGAGCACTACAAAGTAAAGACTCTCTTAAGCATCATGTATGTGCCCTGACATGAGCCAAGAATTCCAGCAGGAAGAGGAGAGTACTCTTAGAGATATGTTGTGGTGAGATCATCATCTGACATCTTTCTATCTAGTTATCTTACAGATGGAAAGAGGCAGGACAATTGCCACTGGATTTTAAACCATTGTTTGGTAACAATAAGTTTTTGAGATACATACTGATGTTATTTCTGAGCTAATACAGACTGTTATTGAAGCGATTAAATCTATATAGAGACAGAAAAATGAGCTATTACTGAAGACAAACAAACTTCCACCAATTTTTCATTAGTCACCTGTGTTTTTGACTGCTCTTTTGGAAATCAAAAGAATGGTAGAAGTTGATGGCAGTGAAAAAACGCAGCTGTTATTCCTTAAGTGGCTCCTGAACATTAAATGCTGTCCAAGGCATGTGGAGGGCTTCAAATTTCAAGTTCTCCCACTGAACAGAGGTATCTGCACCTTGGATTCTGACTTTTGGCTATCTGTCACATTTAATGTACCAACAAAGATGACAACCCCTTGGTGCCCCTTATGTTCAAAATTTCCTGTGAGCATCTTGTATAAACTTATCCTTTGGGGGATCCTATTTTAGCCTATACAGCTCTGAGGTGAGGTTTCACTCTCTTTCCATACAAGAATTGAAGATGAAGTCTTCATCATTTCCAGATGCCTCAGAATAGTTTTGTGCACCTATGACAGTGCCTTGGAGGCACTGGGAACTACATCTCTGCAGTCTGAAATTCCATTGTGTGCTGCACATCCAATCTTTGACTTTCTTTAACCAAAAGGCAGCAGTAGGATAGCAGGACTCCAAGGAAAGAGAGCTTGGAATTGCTTTAAGCATACTGCATTCCTTACTCAGCACAGCATCTAAACCTGTGCTTAAGGATAAACACATGCTCCATGCTTCATTGCCTTACCCTAGATTTAATCCAATCAGTTTAAGCATATGCTTATGAACTCTGCTGAATTCAGTCCTTGAACTCACAGGCCTGTTCCAATGAAGGAAAGGCAAAGACCACCAGTGCTTTAATAGGAGAGAGACAGGGCTTCCACTCTTCATGCAAATATTCCAATTCAAAGAGAATTCAAAGTGAAAAAGGGAATTCAAAAAAGTTCAGAAAGGATCTGCTCTGTCAGCAATGTTGGCTCTGGCTACCGCGTTTTTCAAAGTACATCATGAATGTGGTACATTAACATACAGTTAACATGCAGGCACCTTCATTGGTGGTACATACAGAGTACCTTCCTGCTACACATTGATTTCTGTCTCATGAACATAATATGAGCTGATGAAAGGTGGCAGAACCTGAAGGGAACCTGGCTTATCAACCACAAACGTCTGGCGGAATCAGAAGCTGAAATCAAAGGATAATAATATTTACATTTTTAAATGGACCTGCCACATGCATTAAATCACAGGCTGTGTCAATCTTGCTGCCATTACCCTGCAGCTCATCACATCTCACACTCTCAGATAATTTCAGCTGGGGAAAGGAATGAGGATATATTGAAGGTTAGTGCAATGAATCCATGTGCACATGCCGGGGGGTCAGCAGGGGCATTTTGCTCCCTCTGCAGAGCCACCATTTTCATGCATGTGGAGATTTGCTCTAGCAGGATCACCCAGATCCCATCTATCCTCGTTCTCCAGGGATGACTTTGGCTGAGCAGGGATTTACAGAGCCCTTGTGTCAAAAGAAGCAATTAGACAGGCCTGTGTGCCATCATCCTTTCTACAGGCAGCAGCCACAGGCACACCAGAGTGGTTACCACTCTGCAATGATACAATATTCCCTGCTAATCCACCTTGCGAGCACCTGAAAGGACTTAACTATGTGTACTGCACAAGCACCCTGCTGAGACAGTGGGAAGAGGAACAGACCTATAATTACTAAGTAAAGACAATGAAATCACACATAGTCCCACCACCTGCAGTTCTAAATGAGGAGAAGTGTTAGTTACACTGTTGTATTTCTATAGCATCTCGGGAGAAAAAAAACCAGAGGGTGTAATGAGCTACTAGACATGTGATAAGCTTGTAAGTGGCAGAATTAAAGTACATCCACAATTTACCCCAATCCACCACCTCTGCAAGGAGGGACACAGAGGGAAGCACAATTAAATTTTTGCACTTCCCCTTTAATTTGGGGAATGAAGAACACGCCTGAGAGAACAATTTGATGTTGTTTCACAGTCCTCAGACATTTGCTACCCTCAAATGGAAAGATGTACCATGAGGAGAGAAAAGACTCACACTCCAGTGGTTGGAAACTTCTGCTGTGACATTGCAAAGGAGGTGAATAGGGGTGGCTTGGGCTGAATTTTAATTGCCAAGTGCCTGCTTTGCCCTAAATGGCAAAGGGGGAGTTCATAGGACTGAGAGGAAAGCTGCTGTTTGAAAGAGATCTAGAGAAAATGACACTTTCTTCTAAAACAGACTTAAAAAATCCTAAGAATATGAATATGAAAATGGAATGATGAAAGAAACATATCCCCAGAAGTAGGTTCTTCTATGAAGCAGAGCTCTCCTGAGGGGAAGGCTGGGATTTTTTCCATGTCTTTCAATGCTCTATTTTCAGTGCTTTTAGAAGAGTACTCATTCTGAAAGCTTTTTCCTTTGTTCACTTCCTTGATTACTATTGATTCAGTGTTGTGTGGTTGTTAGTCCTTTAGGTTAAAGGGTTTAGCTAATTCTGCTGGTGGAAAGGTGTTTCCAAAGAAGATGTTGCAGTGGTATTTCCTTAAGATGCTCAGACTTTGCATTCAGTACACTTGGAAACATCACTAGGCCTTTTCCCCATGGACTCAGATAGAGGTACACCTAATTGAAAAGTTGTCAACTACACATTTTTCTTATGGGCTGAAGTGTGGGGCGAAATCAACAGACCACATTCTTTCATTCATTTCATCAATAGGACTCTTCATTTGAAACACCTTCTTGGGTCAGTGGGTAAATATTTTAATTCTTTCTTCAGATGGAGCAGGCTAGAGAAGCTGCTTTCTAAGTAAATTCTCAGATTTCTGAATGGAAACTTCCATGGATTCAAAACTAATCTTCTGACACTAAAAATTTCTGCGCTCTGGCCTTATTCTGAGGCAAGAGAGTTAATCTGTTCTGGACATACAGGCCCTATGGAAAACACTCACTTAGTAGGAGAGCAAAAAAAGCCCTGAAAGATGTTTTCTTCATTCACAGAAAACAGAATGACATGGAGAAAATTATGAGGGAGTGTGTGTGTAATCATGTATTTATTTATCTGAATCCCACACTGCAAATTTTGTAGGTACAGAAGATGATGAGAAAGATAAGGCACCAAAGTGATTGTTTAAACTGAAATTGAGTCTCACCCACCGCAGAGATTGAATTAAACAAAAATAACCCAAAGCAGCAATGTAATAACCTTAAGTGAGCCACTTTTTTAAGCAGCTTATACATAATGGAATTCTCTCAGCTTTTTACAAACGTTCCACATACATTCAGATAATCATCGAACTGACGGGTTTTCCATGCAGACAGCTGGAAATAAACACTGATCTCAAAACACGAGCATGTCTTCTTTCTCTTCGCCATACATCCAGCTTCTATATGTTGTTCTTTATCGGAGCATCTAAGTGCTTTCAGCAGACCAAAGCATCCTGGTTTTATAGATTTATAAATATGTTTTATAGCCACTATCGGGAGTTCTATGCTGCAATACACTAATGGTTCATCCAAGCAAGATATTCTGGCTATAACAGTGATCAGTGCTGGTTGTTCCAGTGTAAAGAAGGGCTCTAGTGTCTCTTTGAACTAGGCAACCTATAAATTGTTTAATATTACCAGTGCTGATGCCTTATTATTTTCTTCTGGTGAGTGCCACTGTAGAGATAATATGCCAATAAAATAATTATTCTTAATTGTTAACTACCATTTTCTTCTTCAAAGATGTAAGGTAAAAGCAAATAGCAACTTAGAAAAAAAAATTTAAAGAGGAAGAGAAAGGCTGTAATGGGGAAATGGATATGAGGCAGAAGTATAAATCCTGTCACAGATGGGTCTGAAACAGGGCTTCAGGCAAACACGGACTGTGCAGACAGACATCAAGGACCTTTGGATTTGAATTTAGTAAGGTGGATCCTACCTATTATCTCATTAGACTAACTATGCAATTACAGCAGAACTCTCTCAATTAGCTGAGCCCTGAAAAAACAGCAGGAACAACCCATTTTCTTTAGTTGGTCTGTTCATCTGAGAGGCAAAGGAAACACATGGATCTCAAAGGCAGCACTTGCCATGTTGCTGAGAAGAGATTTGAACTCCTTGGCTTTGCTCTACCTGGTGGGTAGGAGCAGAGCTTAGAAATGTGCTCATCCATGCTCTGTTATTAAATGTTTTCTAGGAGTTGATCCTTCAGCCAAGCTTGCTGCATCCTTGGCTTTGAGTCTCTGGTGTGGTGCAGCAGACAGCAAGGTGCAGCATGGTGCCCGACCACAGAAGGCAAACGTGGCACCTGTGCTGATGTGATCTCTTTCCATCAAAGGGAAATGTGCAGGAACTTGAAAAGAGACTCCCTGTGACTGAATAACATAGTGTCAGTTCCTCTAATGAATGCCAATCCTGAGTGCATGATGGGTAATTAGTGACTTTGATACCTGTGGGGAGCAGGTCATGATTTTGCTGTCAGGAGTTACAGCACAGGAGACACATCATTACTCCAGTCAGCGCTGATTATTACTATATCTCCTCACTGCAATTTTATATTACTTTCAGGGTGAAAAACAAAAGTGCTGCAAAGGGATTGGAGAGTTTCTCTCTCTCTCCTTTTTTTCTTTATATTAGTTTTGTTGAAGAAAAGGAGAGCACTTCTGTGTTTTCACACAAAACTGTCTCTCTTATAAGGAGATGAAAATGAAGGAGGGAAGGAACCTGACAAGTATCCACTGAAAACAACTCTTTAAACCAACAAAGCACATCTACAATGTGCCAAGATCAGTGGAGATCAATAGAAGATGATGTTACTATGATGTCTGTTTATGCATTTGCCCATCTTAACTTGTCCAAGACAAGAACAACACATTCCTGTTAGATATGTCCCAGGAGGCAGAAGAATTCAGCAGACCTCCCTGATTCTCTTAATAAAATATCGAGGAAGTCAGAAAGATAGATGAAAAGAGAAAGAAAAAGTGTTAGAAGAGGGCTAGGTTACATCCATGGGAAAGATGAGGTAGTTCCACTGGCCTCAGTTCAGAAAAACACTTAAAATGTGCAGGCTGCAGCTCTCTGCTGAGCATGATGGACCACCAAGCGTCATCTTGTCTCCCAGTGTCTGGGAAATACTGGCAAAGCTCAACTGGAGATGTACAGTGCACATATAGCTGGGGATTCAGGGCACATGCTGGGCTGTGCTGAGATCTGCAGCACTCATCAAGGTTAATGAGGGGTGGCTAGTTAAGTCACTGAGGCCAAGGGCTGAGTCAGTTCTACACATATCTCAGTACACCGTCTAATTCAGTAACTGACAGTCAATCTCTTCCTTCATTTTAAACACAGGAGATGTGGTATGAGCCCAATCTTTTGCAAAAATGGAACGAGATGGAGAAGGAAGAGATTAACTCAGAACTATTTGTGCATTTGCCATGGCTCACGCATGCTCGCTTGGTTAAATAGCTTTTCCTGGTGTGGAAATGCACTGGTTGATTTATTTCCTTTTCATAAATAAAAGATTTGGGATGGAAGAATGGCAATTTTCTTTTATACAAGCTATTACACCCTAATGGTTGAAGAAAAGGTCTCAGTTCAGTTTCCTGTGGACAGCTTTAACTTGCTCTAATGCCTGTCTCGTGGGGAGCTGCTATTGATGCCAGTGTTTGTGCAGGCCCTGATTTGGGGGATTTTGGGTATCTCAGTATTGTTGGTGATCATTTTATTCTCCCAGCAAAGGTATAGGGGAGATTAAATCACCTGTCTAGACTTAAGGGTAAGTAAGAGCTTGCAGCTAGGAAAGGCACAATGGTTTCCTGAGTCACAGCAGAGTGCTGGTGCCACCAGGCTCTACTGCTCTTCTCCATGCAAGAGTACATTGTGTGTTTCTTGTTTCATCCCATCTCTCCCAACTATGCCAAAATGCAGCTGCAACAATTTCCCTGGGAGCAACACAGAATGTGCATCATCCCAGGATCCCTGGTGTATCCTGGGGTGTCCTCAACTGGGGAGGATATGCCAGCTGGAAGCCCAGCATTCTCTGTGGTTTGTGTTCAGTTCAAACACACTGGTAGTAAAGTTTGATAAGGGAAATTTGACCTTCTGCTGTCCAAAAAGCCTGCAGTTTCCAGGTTCAGAAGTAGGTCTCTCAGCAGTGGTACATTTCTTGTCTGGAAGAGTAAGATTCTCTACCCCAGGTTATTGTTTGTGTGCACATATTGTAGTTACAATTTCAGTTGGCTTTTCCTCCAGTGCATTCTTCAGTTATTGCTTGTTTATATCATCAGAGACATGAAACTTTTCCAGTAATGATCTTGATAATTAGAGCCATCTCATTCAGTCTTAACTGACCAGTGATTGCATCCTGATTCAGGATCAATGGGAAGTTTAAAGAATATACTTATTAAACTCAATAAGGATAAGTTACTAGTTAATGATGTGAAAATTATGTCACCAATAACTGTGTAATTACATTCTTATTAATGCATTCAAACATCTTGCCATTTAATTGGCATTTAACAAGCTCATTATCGCTAGATAATTAGATAGCCATTAATTGGTAAAACACTGATTGACTTGTAGTATGTTAATAGATGTCTGGTGTGGAGTAGTTGTCTTGCTATATGGTAATTTTATGCTTTCATGCTCCTATCAATTTGGTCGTTGAAAATATACAAATGTTATATATTATAAACTGATTGTATATTTATTGGCAAAGTCATCGTGGCTGAATCAGAGTCAATGTATTATTTGCATACGTGTTTATCTTGCATTTCAATACAACCTCTGCTGGTATTTGTAGGAACTACAAATAAACAACTAAATTCCTGGGACCTCATTTAGTCATAATGTTACAAAGCAAAACACAGGCACCCAATGTGTGACCATGACCAACTTGTAGCTTTTGAACTGCATCAGAGCTAAGTTGCCTGAACTAAAGAAAGTCCCTACTGCATAATCTTGAACCTCGAGAGAGATAAAACAGTACTAATCACTGAGGCTGGCATCATTAGCATGAGCAAGGGTGCAGCTACATGCCCAGTCCAGCCCGTGTGGAATTGTTGTTACCTTCTACCTGTAAGCCACTGCCAGAACATGGCCTTGTCTATGGCCACACAAAGATTTTGGTGTTTTGCTTGTAGGGTCAGAAAAGTTAAAGCTTCTCTTCTAAGAGTTACAGTGCCTGAAAATCTTGCCATATGTAAAGCCTCAGATCTCTCATTTTGAAAGTTCTGACTACATGTTGCTGACAAGGAGGCTCAAGGGGTGATCTGAGGTCTGCCCTGTGCAGTAATTCGGTTGATGGCTGCTAAGCAATGTACAGACATACTGACCAACCCATTATCTTAATTATCCTTCCCAATGTCATGCCTGTGACAGTTCAGTCATTTGTAACACTCAGAAGATGATCTGGAATTATGTGCTGTCCCCTTGATGCTAGATCTTGCTCACATATGCATAATACACAACTCTTCCTTCCTAAGAAGGTTGTCAGATGTATTGAAAGAGACAAATATTTAAGGATGTAATATTATGATTATGTGCACTACAGCAGCTGCTAAAGGCCCAGCAAAAAATCAGTTTCTTTTAATGCTGGGCACTGTATAAACAGAAAGAGAGAGATGAGGTTCTCAAGACCTTGCTGTCAAAATATACTGGAAAGCCAAAGAGCTAGTGGTGGAAATTCAGTGTCAGGTGAGAGGAGAGAACAGTAATCAATATTGCAATTTATGCTGACATATGGAGACAAAAAAGGTTTTAGATGTCTGGAAAAAGCATAAAACGAAAGTCATGCTGCTGCCTCAGTTCTCTGCATTGCTCTGAAATGCTGCCACCAGTAGGTTGCCACTCCATGGCAAGTCTCACTTCTCCAAGTTATCCAGCAATTCCAGCCCTTGTATCTCTACTAACACCCTGGCATAGCCTGCACTGCTGACAGCTCCTCTGCAGCACGGAGGTGTGGAGATATTCAGGTCTGTGGTGAGAAACTTCCTAGGACTGACTTGTCTGTTCTCAGGGAAACAAGTGAGTTCATTGTGCAGAACAAGAGATCTTGTTATTAAGCACAGAATCATACCAGGACAAAATGAATTAACTTGTAGTTCATTCCCCCAGCTACCACGGGACTGGTTCCAGTGGTGTATTAAGAAATGATAGCGTGAGCCTGGTTGTAATGATGACATGAATATTGTTCATGTTGATTCCCCCAAATTAGCTCAGAGGGGGAAGTTTCAGTTCAAATTTTGCAAATAGTATATGACTACTGCAACCTTTAGAAGAGTCCTTTTAATTCTTTCACATTATTTTTAATTTCAAAGCCTAGGAAAATAACATGAATGACTGCTTCACTAAAAATAGCCATTATGTGACCATGGAAATAGGAGCTTTTCTTGAGGAGACAGTCACCACTGCAGGGTATACAATATTGTGCTATATTTTGCTTAGCTGTGGCATCATTCATCCAAATGTAGGTAGTTCAAAGAGGCTCAGAAAACACTGTGAGTTTTTATTAGGTGAACATTTTAGGAGGGCACTGAAGAGAATGTTTTGTTTCTTGCAGCCATTATGGTGAGAAAAGAGATTTGATGCTTTGAAAAACCTTGGAGTGGTAGAGTTGTGGATCAGCTGAGGTGCCTGGTGTGAAACAGTGAGGTTAGAAGAGCAGTTCAGGTGCACAGGCATGGGGTATTGCTGGGTAATTGAAGTTTTATGATTATTGGGAGAACATTCATTTTGTCCATGAACAGGGTGGGCTGCAGATGTGATTTGGAACAGAGGAACATGCACAGATGTCGGATGGTGGCCCAGGGGTAGAGGACTGGGTTAGGGAGGGATGTAGCAAGATAAGGGTAGACTATGAGAGTTTGGCCCATGCCATGTGAGTGGCCCAGGAGGGGCTTTGGGTGGGCATCAGTGCGAGGCTGCTAATGCTAGGCTCAGGGCTTCAGCCTGAGCAGGATCCCTGATCAGGTATGAGGCTTGTCAGAGTTGGGCTGATGGTTGAACTCAATGATCTGAAAGGTGCCTTCCAACCTAGATAATTATGATTATGATCTTATGATTATGGAGGAAACCCCCTTCCCACTCTCCTTTTCGTCCCATCTCCAGCAAACATAAATTTTCATGCCATCATCAATGGCAAGGCAGTGAGAAGGCCTTACTAATATGCAAATCTGATTTATAGAAAAAAAAAGACATCTCTGTAAGTACAGGTCAAATAAGCTCAAAGGACAAACCCCTACGGCTCAGGTAACTTGGAGAAGTGCCCTTGAATACATAGTGATGAGCAGAACAGGTTGCTCAGCCCCGGGGGTAGTAATTCCTGTGTTTTCTCCTCTGCTCCTTTTTATTTTGAATTATCAGCCAAGAGCAGGTAGGCAGCTTTTGAAATAATTTGCTTACAAGCCCTGATACCCATCTGGGATCAGGACAGAAATCAGATTAAGCTTGTTTGTGTGTTAAATGTTTGGGAAAAAATGACTTGTTCTAATAAGGGGCAAGGGCTGGAATGTGCTTCCCAAAGCGGACAGCCCTTGTGTTTATCTGCAGTGGGAGTCTGAGTAAACTCCCATCACACCAGACTCTTGCTTCATCACTGTGCTGCCTTCCCACCCTCCCAACTTGCCCTTTACCTCCCACCACACGAAAAAGATGGAATTGAAGAAGAAAAAAAAGTACTCCCAGCAAAATGCCAGGGTTTTAAATTAAATTTAAAACAGTTTAATTGCCTAATTGCTCAGCTATTTTGTGCAGTTTATTAACAGAAGCAATTCTTCGGCAGTCATGCCAACATAGCAGAAAATTGGCATTTGAGCCAGCGGGAATTAAAGAGGCAGAGTGCGGAACTAAAACAAAAAGAATGCCTCGAACCTAGTGGAACAGACATTTGAGGCTTTCATCTCATTTTTATCTCACTCCCTAATCTGCTGTAGAAAGATCAAGGCTCGGTTTTGCTTTTTAATGTAGGAATGACAGTTGCTCATCACCAGTGGCTTTGCATTTGGAAAAATACTGGATTTCCAAAGAAATGAATGTCTAAGGAAGCAGCACATTCACAAAGAAAATAAAATGCGATTCTTGCCAATATATTGGCATCTCTTAAAAGAGTTAATTTGATGGTATTTTTCATAATAAACCTCACTGTTAAATGTCTGTGTGTGTGTATTCAAACAAAACTAGCAAATCATCCATATAAATGAATGCATGCAGACTGAATAGAAGAGATTAATATTCAGTTATAATATACCACACTTATCATGTGCTTTTCCTTACCATACAGAAAGGAAGAAAAAAAAAAAGAAAGGAAAGAAGAGGGCAATCATGATGCAAAATAAATAATCCAGTATTTATTGCCTATAAGAGAGAAATTCTAGTTGATTATGGATGGTGCTGTTGCTCTAATCTTTAGGGCTGTATCCAAGTACCCATCTGTGGAGCTGTCAGTATGTCCTTGCTGATGTCTCCTCTCTTTATTTGGGCAGGCAGCCACTTGGGAAGCTCTTGTCAGGTGTTACACAGCAGAGATATTAAGAGGGGAACCCTGGACAAACTATGGGGATTTCAGTGCAAGTTTATTTCCTTTGTGGATGAAGAATGGAAACAATAATTTCTTTGGGAAGGATTTCTCTAGGTGGGATGAACCCGTTGTGTCGTAACTCACCCTGCCTCAAACTGGGAATCCAGTATGCTGAGATGTTTGAGATGATATCCCAGGCAGTTTGTGTCACTGATAACCAGTCAGGGTCAGAATTAAACCTCTCCAGGTATTTAAAGCAGTCCTGTTGGGCACTATGTGGCTACCTGGTGGTAAGAACAGCCCTACCCCAAGGGGCTGGCACAGTGGGGGAGAGAAGAAACCCCTGTGGTGAAGTAACATGCAGGGACTTCCATTTAAAGCTCTCTGTCTTCCCCCATGCTGACACTCCGAGGCACCAGCAGCTGGGAAACGATCAGTGCTTGAGTATGTCAGGGAAAGACAAAGAGCAGCATTTGCTGGGCAACTTGCTTGGTTACCTGGATTGGTTGTGGATGCCCCTTTCCCTGGAGGTGTTCAAGGCCAGGGTGGATGAGGCACTGAGAAAGCTGGTCTAGTGGAAGGTGTCCCAGCCCATGGCAGGGAGCTTGGAATGAGATGATCCTGAAGGTCTCCTCCAACCCAAACCATTCTATGATTCTGTGATTTGCTAAGAGCAGTGGGCCAAATGAAAGTGTCCCTTCAGTGGGATCATCCTGATTCCTAGAGTGCTGGTCAGCTAATGCCAGTTGTTCTCACTGGGGTCAAAAGCTCTCAGCGAGCCACCTGAATGGTAAGGACTCTGCTTCTACCCTAATTTCATCATTAATTTCAGCAATCAAGTCACAGAAGTCTCTGCTTGAATTTTTTGCAAACAACCCCACCTTGGGTTTAGTTCAGCCAAAACATCACTGATATATTTTGACACATGACATTTTTATGTATTTCTCTGTCTGAAAAACTGACGTTTTCCATGAGAAGCAGATATTTTCTGCAAATAGAATTATTTAGGTGCTAACTGTTTCAGAAAGCCAGTTTCAACGGGAAATATTCAAGCCAGCTCCATTCTTTCATCATGTGGAGAACAGGCAAATTTTCCTCTTCTTCTGGTGAGCTTTCATGACTCCATCCCTCACTTATAGTCTGCTTTTTTCAGCCCCTGGCTGTAATTGAACAAGGAAGCAACAGAGGTAATAGTCAAATTTCCATATTCTCAGGGCAGAAAATTGGGAGCCATCGAGAGCAGTGGCCTGGTGATATTCAAAGCAAGTAGGTGGGATTTCAATTTAGAGATGAAGGGTAAGTTCCCAGTCTTATCATATATTAACTGCAGGCATGAAGGGATGAGGTGAAGAATTCATTTCTTCAAGTAATGGACAATTGGAATTTCTTTTCGCTTATTTGTCTCTTGTCTAGAAAAATGGGTGCACAGAGCGTTCAACTTCCTATATGTTTGAAGCTTCTGACACTGGGCGATGACCACACATTTATTTTCTCTCACCCTCCCTGTTAATCTCACTGTGCTGAGATGGTTTATCTCTGGCCTTGCCTTTGTTGCTAAGAAAAAGTGTGTTTTCCCAGGGGAAAACACATGTGCTTGAGTCAGGAAGCATCTGATGAGGGCAGAGAGATAAAAGCATGGGCAGGACATGGGAGGTCAAGCTGCATCTCCATGAGATGCAGGACATCACAGCAGCACTGGGCAGTGCTAACAAGCATGAAAAGTCATCCAAAGGCCTGGAAGCTAAGATATCTCACACCACTGACTGTCAGCCAAGCTCTGTATGCTGTGACATGTGGCACCTGCTCCTACCTTACCTCTCCTGATGGGCACTGCAGTGTGCCATGAAGTCAGCAGCCTCAGTCTTTCCATAGTCCCCAGAGCAACCGCTGCAGGAGATGGATCATGGCTGCATGGTGTGCTCAGGAATTGCAGCTTCTGCCTCAGTAGCACATGAAAGAGTGCCTTGATGCACCTGAGAAGAAAGAGTTTACATTACAGTGAGCTGTGATCTACTTTAAAACTCTCTCTCTCCTGGTGCAGTGCAGGTACTGAGCTTGGTGCTCGGGCCCAGCTGCTGACATACACTTTTACAACTTATACCCAAGAGAGAGCGCATCTCAAACACAGCAACAGCCCAGCCAGTGCACTGGGGAGTTCCTACCTATTAAATCTAGGTCTCATACAGCCTGCAAGTGGCCCCAAAGGTGCCTGTTTCACATTGAATTTCCACTGATTTTGACCCCAAATATGCTTTGATTCTTTTACAGATCCCAGCTTCCAGCCCCTGGAGCCGGCAGCTGCTGGAGGATTTACACAGCAGCCTGTGACTCCTCAGAGTTTTCCAGCTGAACTGGTGCAATTTGCTTTCTGTATTATCATCCTTGTGCCAAGTGTGTGCCCTAATTTTCTGTCCTCTAGGTCTGGCACCACTCTTCTGCTTGCAAATGCCCAACAGCACAAAGTCCACCTCTTTTCTGTGCTCCTTCTGTGATCTCTCTTTGAATGCAAATGCATGTTTGCCACATGTCAAACTCCTCTGTGCCTCATGCTCTGGAAGAGTGACCTAGAAAAGAGACTGCAGGTAACCGCTCGGACCTATGGTTTGTTTGTCCCATGTCAAAGCTTCAGGGCATGGATCACTCCCGTGATCTTTAAGGAACAGTTGGAAAAATGGTATTTCCTTCACTGACAACAGTACAGAATACTAACACAGATGTGGGAGATAGATCCCAGTCCCTCTCCTTCTCAAGGCAGCTTTGGTAAGAGGAAAAACTGACATGCAAAGTAATATTTCACTTTGTATTTTCAGCTTCAGTCAATGGTTTAAAGCCAAAAAAAGGAATATATAACCCCCCTAATTATTACTTTTCTTAAATTAGTGTTTTGGTGAAGCACTGGAAGGAGGGAGAGGAATTGCTTTTATTTATTAATGTTTATCCCCTATCATTTTTCCAGCATCTGCACATAATTTCACATGATGTGATGTGGTCTTCTGTGGTGAAACCCACTGTGCCAGCTTGAAAAATGCTGCTGGACTTCCTCAGGTGGACACAGAGATAAGCTGCAGCAAGATGTGTGGTGCTTGGGAAAGCCCAGAGAGAAGCCAGCCCTTAATGCAACAGGAACAGCAGGAGGGGGAGACTAGAGGAGAAGGTCCATTGCATTTTGTTAGGTGCAGAGATAGGAGCATGCTTTGCTTATTCTGCTGGAGGGATGTTCAAGTGTGTGACTCCATGGTTTGACATGCTGAGGGACTATATAATTAGTCCTTCTGGTTCTGGGAAAATCTGGGTGGATGCTGGAGGTCTTCTCTCTCCTCACCTTTGTTTTGCTGCTAAGTTTGTCTGGAGGGCACTGTCTCATTTAGTCAGGATGGAACACCCTCCCAGCATGGTCTCTACCACCCAGCGAGAGAGAATGGTGGGAGATGGATGGTTTTGATGCTCCTGCAAGTAGAGGTACAAAAATTGAGGTGTAATCTCCTCCACAAATCTATCTAAATCTCTTTTAAGAATAAAGAAGTAGAGTCCAAGAAGCAGGGAAGATCAAAGTGCTGTTATTTATATGCGGATTGCAACTGTGAAAAAGGTTTGGCCTTCAGGCAAAGCCAGAATTAAGCTCTCATTTCAGGTTTGCTGGTAACAAATTCCCACCAGCAGATCTTCTGAGGCGTCCACTGGCCTGGAAAGCACATGATCTGGTCCTGAAAAGCCAAGTCATTTATATGTGCATTCCAAGTAAAGGATTAACATTTTAGGGGAAAAAAATATTTGACCCAGGTGCACAAATGCCCACTATCCACGATCCTATCAATGTAGCCTCAAGATCAGAGGGAGTTTATGCTCAAATCATGTCTCTGTTTTCCATTGTATCTTTTGGATGCAGAACTGGGAAAGTAAAAGCACTTGTAAATAACTTCTAATCACTGAAATTAACTGGAAAAATAACGCATGAATGCATGAATATCTTCCGAAGTTGCTGAAAATTGAAATCCCACTTATATCCCAAGAGAAAATTTCAATATTGTGGCAATCTGCTAGTTTTTAACATTTGTTTTCTTCATATTTTTAAAAATAAAAATAATAGTTAATATGACAGCCCAGTGATTAAACATATTTAGTTCCTATTGAAAAGGAAACGGATAATGACTCTGCATGAAGGCAATGTATCATTCCTTCCAAAAAAAACCAAACCCAAATGATAATTTTTTTTAAAACAGAAATGTTTTCTTTGGCTAATCCACTTCTTCAGTCTGCTTTGCCTAAATTGTTTTTCTGAGAGGACTAGCATATGATACAGATCTGATAGGATGCTTTATTTTTGACTAAGTAATTGCATTAATTGGTAGAGCCAATGATCAATGTTAATTAAAAAAAAACCAACTACAAAGGCTTACAATTTCAAAGCTTTCCAAGAAAATATTTGATTAGTGAAGCCATTTTAGCCATATAGTTAACCCTTCCACCTCCAGCTCTGTTGAATAAATCTTCTTCTACACTTGCACATACACAATAGCCCCATTAATTTTAACTGTTAATATCATGGGACCAGAGAAAGAGATGAAGTGCAGTTCACTGGCACGCTTCTTCCCCTCTACAGCTGGTAAAATGGAGAATGGATCATGACAGAAACACTCATTACAGCCTAATGGACCTTTCCATGTGATACAACTGTGACATAGTGAACTGGAAGAACCTTCCAGAAGAACAAGTGGGATAACTGCTTCCTCTTGCAAGACACACTGGTCAACCTCCCTTGTGCCCCACAAGTATCACATTGTTAGGGTTTTCAGTGATAGTCCGTGACACAAAACATGACTTGTGACAACAGAAGTCCCAAATGTGAACTACTTAGAGCCAGACTGAGATATATTTCCTCCATAGGTTTGAAGTGAGTAGATTGGCAGATTAGTAATTATCTCTGTAGTACAGTTTTGATGGCCTCAAAAAGATGTGGTGCCTGTCCTGAAGAAAGGAGGAACTGGAAACATCATGGTTTGAACAACTGATTAACACAGACCCTTCTGAGTCAGGCATTTACTCCCATTCCAATAACCTTTCTCACAAAACCCACTGACTCGAACATTGCCGGAAGTGAGTGGGTTCAGTGGAAAGTGAGGGATGCATCTGTCTTCTGACAGCAGGAGCTGCTGTAGCATTGTGCACGTCCCTGCAGACGCCCAGATTAATGGTTTGACCTTGTTCCAAATGCAAAAAAAAATGTTTGTGGCAAAGGCTTTGTCACAAAAGGCTGCCAAAATATTCTGCCAGACAACAATAAACTCAATTTACATTATAACTTAACACTTCCTTACCCCTCGTTCTCCTGCCAAGTATGACAACATAACATGCAGGAGCCTGCAGCATGGTGTAGGGGAAAAAAGCCTCTAACATTTTCAAGCAGAAAATTCCTGTGAAAGACCAACTTGCTCTCACAAAGAGTTGCTGGAAACTTCTGGAAAGCACTGTTAATATAGTCGTTCCCTCAGAAACTACTTCCTGCTTGGCTCTGGGTGTGTACAGATGATGCTAGAAAAAATTACCATGCAGTGTTCCCTCAATATTTCAGATGTATCAAGAGACATAAAGGTCTTGGTTGATCTTGTCTGACATGGCCATGGCATAGAGACTCTACGGTTGCTGTTGGACCCACCATCTTAATATACTGAACTGCCATTCCTGAAGCATTGCCAAGGAAGACTTTTTTGGCTTGGTGTTGCCATGCCTCTTCACTCAGAAGAGGCTCTGCCTTCAGCAGTCAAGCTGGAGCCAGGTTTTGCCTTTGCCTGTGTTGCAGACAGATGCTCCGCCATGCCATGAAATCTACTCATTGCAGCCTGACAGTGGCTTCCTCTCTCCCCTTCCCTTTTTCCTCCTCATTGTCACCTGGGACTGGGAGGATTTAAGGTTATGTGAAACTCATGCTGTTTAAGAAGTGCAAAGGGAATTTTAATGGGTAACCAGTAGAATTTCCTCTCCGCTGGTGTAGGTATACAGTAATGTTAAAAGATGCAAAGCATTACAAACTATTTTGTTGCTTAAGTTGTTATCTGTGTTTAGATCTGATTTAATCAGCACTTCAGAGTATTTTTGAGCTCTTGAGAATATTTTGCTTGGTTCCCGAAGAGCAAAGCCAACTATGCCCATTAAGGAAGAACAACAGATGTCCAGAGGACACAACGAAGAGTGGCTCATGGAAGCAGTTCAATTGCTGCTGGAATTCTGCTGCCTTTACCAGTTGCTCTGCTGCAGTGACCTCCAAACTCTGCCAAGGGCATTAAAAACACCAGAGCCAACTTTACTCAAAAAGTACTTAACATGAAGGGAAACAGGTTCAAATGGAACAAAAATCAGAGCATCAGCAAATTGCAGCAAAGCACAAAATCTGCTTGTGTTTCCAGAATAATGAATGTATTCTGACTAAATCAGTTGTGTGTATCTATGCAGTAGCCAGCCATATTCAATATTTTTAGTATTTTGTCTCCAGCAGACTAATGTTGTAATCTCTGCATTGGTACCATGACACTTCCTAACAAAAGAGATTAATCTCCATATAGTTTTGCTGGAACTTCACTTTTCTTTTTTTCCCCCACTACAGGTAAATTCACCAACATGCACATGGATTCTTCTATGACCTCTTACTCCAAAAATTCAGCCTACTCTGTTCCAGTTTTGACAGATAATGGCAAGGACCTACCTATTTTCATCCCCCACCCTTCCCTAACATGGCTGTATCTCTAAGAAAGGCCTGGTACATCTTGGTGCTCCTTTATCTTTGAAGGAATATGGTTTTCTGAGAAGTAGCCTGTTTGTTTACAGTCAGCTCAGAGGACAGACACACACATTTCTGGTTGTGGGCACAGACATACTGCAGTGTTTTTCAATTCCTACTCTCCAGTTCATGAGCAGTTTGGAGCAAAAGCTTTGCTTTGCAATCAAGTTCTTATTTGATGATAAACAGGTAGAGAAAACAATGTGATTTCCCAATGAGAAAATGGTGGGCACGAGGTTTCTGAGCTGGAAATGAAAATAAAGTGCATTCCCATGTGTATAGACTGGAACAACACCCATCAGTTTAACTCCAAGAAAAATACGATGGTCTCCTGGGCATCTGGAACTGTCTCACACAATCCACCCTTCCATTAGTGCTAGTGATTTGCTTCCCTTTTCGACACACAGATGCGGTTTTATCAATCACCAGGGCTCAGTGACAGAGCAGAGTTATTCACTCTGAAACTACTGCCTACAAATCAGCTACTGTGGCCAACACCATGAGCTAACTCCCATCAAAAGCATTTTTGGTGATCCAGGGGGAAGATGTTAGTGGTCTAGTTCTGCTCTTTCCAGAGAAAGGGTGACGACAGCAAATAACGCACATTTGGGGCTGGGCTTGAATTGACCTTGCTGCTGACAACCCCATCACACAGTCTAAGGACTGATCCAAAGGACTGTCTTCCTTTCTTACCTTCAGAGGGTTTTGGTCCAGAAGCATCACCTGAGTCTGTGCTCTGTGTTGAATCCATGAAGATTTGTGGGTTTTGGTTTAAGAGCTTGTCAAGCAGGCTGCCTTCATTAGCACAAGAGCTGCTTTTTAAAGGAATCTACAAGGCAAATATCTTTTGTCTCCCTTGTTCTGGTAACAAAGGCAACGCAAATTACTAGGAAGGCTGAAATGAAAATGGAGAATGAAAATAATTAAACCTCTCTCCCACCAGCCATGCTGGGCCTGGCTTTCTGCTCTAGCATTATATAGTTAGAGTCAGCGGGAGCAGAGCTGTCTGTAAGCAGAACTCTCAGGGTTATCTTAAATAGTTCTCATGTCGCTAATGTTTTTTGTTGTTTCTTCCATGTGCCAGCAAATGGCCCCAAATATCTGTCTTGTCAGTTCAGCTCAGTCTGTGCAGTGAGCTGCACTTCAGAGCCCCCTGCATCTTGTCAATCCAAAGTCAGCAATCAAACTAAGCCTTGCAAAGCATGAGGTATGGGCTGGATGCAGAAAGAGGAATATATGCTTTTGGTGGGCTCTGACACTCACTTCTTTGAGCCAAAGAGCTGTGTGGACATGCAAACATGAAGTGTAATGGTGCCAGGGTGCACCTAGCAGAGAAAAATTCCTGCATATACTTTATTTGTAATGAGTGGATGTAGCAACCCTGAAAGAGCAGATTGGAGGCAGGAATCCTGAGGGGAGATACTTTGCAGGATTCCCACTCAGCTCTGCCAAGGTTCTTTGTTCCTGACCTGAAATGGCCTTGTTCTGGCACAGTGGCTTAACTGTGTCTGTATTCCTCTGTGCTCACTTTGGTATCCCTTACATTAGGGATGGAGAGCCCTGCCTAAAGACCTCTCTCCGGACTGGAAATAACCCATATAATGATGGGTTATCCTCAGATTATAACAGAGAGAGGGTGAAGTGCTTGTCTTGCAGGCTCCTTCACTATCACAAGTCTGCTTGAACATGGACAGCCTCTTCTTCCAGGATGGCAGAAGATACACGTAATAGGGAGGAAAATGGGTGAAATGACCCAGATGGATGTGACTTAAGCCAGATATGAATCCTGATCTCCCAAGATGAAGGTTGTGCACATGGGACCACCTGGGAAACACTATGATAGAAGTATTTTACAAGCACTTGGCACCAATTCTATTCTGCTTCCCTTCAGTCTGTGGGATCACAGCCCTTGTAGGAGCAGAGCTTTACCCTTATGAAGTGCTTCAATATTTTTGACTGATGAATTTGCACATTATATATGTGAAGCCATATGTGACTCTGTCGGAACCACTCCAGTTTCCTATCCCTTGCAATGTGTTGTGCTGCTTTTAGCAGACAGAAACATACGCCTCCTATCACTCATATTGACATGCCATCGGTTGAATTGGACCATTTCTCGACCACTAGAGACTGGAGTAGCATGGCTCAAGACGATGGGTTATTCTGATTTATATTCAATTCAACTTTTCCCTTAAATGAATAGTATGTTCAAAATAGTGCCACACTGGGCTGAAAACACAACAGCATTTTTTATCAGAAAATCTGGGGTCTCTTCCCCTTTTATTTCAATACAGGCATCTTTCAGACCTGCGTGCTATCAGATGTTTTAGCAACTTCTTTCCGTGAAGAGAAAGAAAGTTTAGAGACAGAGAGCAATGGTGTCTCTAAATTGTAAGCCTGTTTTTAGTGCTGTAGTAGGAGCTCTTAACACAGCTACAGGAGTCCTAGGCAAAGAGCCCTGTGCAAAAAGATATGCAGCAGAAAGAAAATCCCTATCCAGAGCTGTTACAGTCAATGTGCTCAGCATCCTAGCTACAAAGGTAAGCGTGGCTCTGCAGCCAGCTGACAAAACAGGCCACAAGTTCAGACACCAGAGGGATAGTGGAGTATAACCTAACAGAAGACAGTGCAGAACTTTAACCTAAAAAGCTACTTGTGTCCATTAATAGTTTTCTTTTCTTCTCCCCTGTGAATAAAGGCATAGGGAATAATAATGGGCTCTGTGCTTATTAGCAGCAAAATACTACCATCAAGTTTGCTCCAAAACTCCTATCCTCTGTCATGCAAAAAAAGTAAAAGGCAAAGCAATTCAAAGGCAGGAGGGAGTCCAAGTTCAACTTGTTGAGCAGAGTTTCATACCTTTGAGTTCCATTAATATTTATGTAGGTTGGGAGAATAGAAACTCTATGCAACAAGTATGGAATATATGTACTCAAAACTCCATGCAGTGCATACACACACACCTTCAAGTCAGTAGCATTTGGAGCTTTACAGTTCTTATCAAATCAGTGTGCCTCTGTCAGAGTCACACCTCATTGCCCCTTCCCCATAAATATATTATGATCCCATAATGTTTTAATAACTTCACAGGAAAACTGAAACTAAGGCAAAGATGAAAACTTATGGGTATAAATTTCAACAACCTGGGTTTTTTTTATGAAGTCATTAAATGCTTTGAATTGAGCAAAAGGTAGGCTCATAGATTTGTTTAGCAGCGAACTGGAAATACGAAGATGACTGTAAGTACAGGAAAATAAACCAGACTTCAACAACTAATTTTCCTTCCATTAAGGAACACAATTCAACAGGCAATGATATATTTTTAGGAAGATGAGTAGACATCTTGATGAATTCCCAGCCTGACCGCTGACAGTGATTTTATCACATTGCTCTCATTCACAACTACTTTAAGCAAATATGCTCTTTGCTGTGATTGATGGGGGAGGAATACATTTCAGCATATATGCTATGTAGAAAAAAAGCCACTTCTTCAGCTTAGTTTCTTAACTAAAGTTATTCTGCTTTTGTCTTAAAATTAGGGGTTACATTTGTAAGTGGGCTTAGGGTGAACCTTCTGTATCTTATTTGCTGGAACTCAGTCTTTTGTTCAAACTCTCTTTCAGCTCACTGACATCAGCTCTGCACTTTGGGAAATAAAGGCTGAACATGGCATCAAATCTGAAAATCTAGGTTTAACCTTCACAGTTAGGACTGCCCAAATTAAATCCACCTCATCAGAAGATCCTCATTCAACTGAAAACCCCTAACTCCTCCAATCCACTGTGCTGGTTCACTGCCCACCACAGCCACTCATCCTACAAGACCAAAGCAGTTTTGGAGCAGTATGCAAGGAGGCATGTGGCATCTGAGAAGGTTTCCCAGAACAGTGTAAAAGTCCATAGCACACAAGAACCATAAAAAAGCAGTAGCTCACAGGCTGGTGAAGATGCTCAGTGTGTGGAATTACAGAAGATGCTCTGCTGGTGGCTAGAAAATTCACATAAGGACTCTTCATGAAAAGAAATAATAGCCACCTTAAAAAAAATAAAGGTGCTCTCTGAGGCTAAATGGCATCATCAAAGTGCTAATTCTCCCTAAGACTGATTTATTATCTGCTGAGCTAATAGATTAACAAAACAAAACACAATCAGTGGGTGTGATATGCTGGAAAGTCACAAACGTGATGAAGATTTACATGTAGTGATGAGTGGGGAAAAAGCCATCACTTTCCAATTCAACTCATTTGAACTCGTGCCAGGCACAACAAGGGAACTGTGAAGATGTGGTGCATGCATAATCCGTGTGGGTACCTGTGTACAATGGTTACTGTGAGAAACACAACACACGCAGGGATGCTGCATTGAGTACAGGTCAGTGTACAAACAGTAAGAAAAAAGCAGCGGCGGAAGTTGAATAGTACAAAGCCAGGGATAATGAGAAAGCCTTTGTGTTGACATATGTATCTGTATGTGTGTTGGACATATGCTTGCAGGGGTTGTCATGAAAACAAGCTTTATCTGAGAAGCTTTTTGTTACTTCTATTCAAGTACAAAATTAGGCCTTGATTTGAGGTAAGAAATCACTTTCCCTTAAACAGTGGTAGGAGGCAATATAAGAAATACAGAGGAATGAAGAGCTGGGTTTGGATAGTGTAAGCAAAATATGTAGGTCCCACATCAGCCTCTCCCTCAAAACCCCTCCAGACCTTTCTGTGGTTGTTTTCCCTTCCTCTTTCTTACCCCTCACTGTAGAAATGTTACACAAGTAGAGACAGCAGCTTAGCTGAAGCAGATTCTCCCTGAAGTTCTATGTAAAGGGTTAATGACTCAAGTTTGAGCAGCTTGAACAGTCATCCTTGGTAATGTGGCTTCTGGAAGAGTAAGAGGAGAATATGGAGCTTAACATAACATAACATCCAGCTTGGCAGCTGAACTTCTTGACAGCATAGTGAGGAAGTGGAAACTCCACCATATAATGCAAATGACACAGTGAAACATCTACCTTATTCAGATACATCAAGCACCCCTTTCTCAGGCTCTTTGCTGATAGATCAATGTTGCTGTCTCTGTCACCTCCCCACCCTGAACTATTTGAAAGGCATGCTGGCATTTGTCAGTGAGCTAGATACTATGTCTTTCAGGCCAGAAATATATTGTGTGCTGAAAGACTATGTACATTATCCTAGAAGGAAAGGCAGTGTAGTGTTGTTTTCTTCTCAACTGCAACCAATAGGGGTTCAGCATGGAAAAACAGGCAAGCACCTTCTCATGGGCACACTGAAAGACCAACACTATCTTTCCAAGCTTGGGAATTACAGGCTTGCTTGGACAGAATTATCTATCATACAGAAAAGCAGATGAAGACTTAGGAAAGAATCCCTTATTTATCAATAGCTGATCATTTCCAATTTTAGCAGCTCTGCTAGCACTGGGAGACCTAGTAGGGATTGCAGCAGCAATTTTACAGCAACAGAGTGCCACCAACATGAACTTAATTTACTCAGCCTTTAGAAGGAGGAGGGTGAAACTGAGCCATGGTACAAATCAAGTTACTACTGTAACTTTAGTTAGCCAGACACAAACATCCTTCCAGTTGGGCAGCCTAGTGCTATAAGCAAACATATGTCAGACTTCCATAGACCCCCAATTTGAAGTTTCCATTTGGCTCAGTGGGAGTTAATTGTTACCATCCAGGTTCTTCTGTTTCTTTTTTAATGTCAAACACCCATCTAGCAAGCACTACAAAGAATACCCTCCTAAGGGTAATTGTGAGCTTATTGCTCATTTAAGTCACATTGAGTGAGAATACTCCCTAGCTGTGCTCTCTGAATCAAAGGCAGAGCATATGTAATCATCTGAAGAAGAGGCAGCAGCAGCCGCATTTCCCAGAAACCTTTGGGAAACCTGACACAATTACCAATCAATACCCTCTCCAGTTAATTGATGAGCCATGGAGCCAAAAGGGAAAAAGAAAAAAGAAAGCAAAGAGGCTATCAATAAATAATCTCAGTTAGGAAACCGAGGTCTGAGGAGAGGTACTTGAAATTTAACGGGGGATGCCCATGCCAGGGAAAAAAATGAGGATTGAGGAGTAGAGGAGTGTTCTCAAACAGACATGTCTTTCAAAGATAATGGACACAGCAGAAACTGATTTAGATGCAAAGAAAAACCCTGGAGAGGTCAAAACTTTTGGGTCCTTAACATCTGCTCATTGCTACCGAATTGACACCTGAGAGGCTCATCCTCGCTCTCTCTTTATTCCCATCCTGGGAAACCTTCCTCTGTCCCTACCTACACTGAGCCAGGTTTGCCTTCAATTATTCAAGGTTGAAAATCTTTCCCATGCACAAAGGTGTGACTCAGAACTGGACCCGGTTTAGGAAGCAATCATAGAACCATAGAATCATAGAATAGTTTGGATTGGAAGGGACCTTAAAGATCATCTAGTTCCAACCACCCTGCCATAGGCAAGGACACCACCCACTACACCAGGTTGCTCAATGCCTCATCCAGCCTGGCCTTAAACACCTCCAGAGAGGGGACATCCGCAGCCTCTCTGGACAACTTCTTCCAGTGTTTCACTACCCTCACCATAAAGAATTTCTTTCTTATATCTAGCCTGAAACTACCCTCTTCCATCTTACATCCATTATTCCTAGTCTTTCCATCACATACCCTATTAAAAAATCCTACCCCATCCTTTCTGTAGGCCCCCTTCAGGTACTGAGAAGCTACTATGAAACTACTACCCCCCAGGCCTTCTCTTCTCCAGGCTAAACAACCCCAACTCCTTCAGCCAGTCCTCATAAGGGAGGTACTTCAGCCCATTGATCATCTTTGTGGCCCTCCTCTGGACCCATTCCAACAGCTCCTTCTTATGTTGAGGGCTCCAGAACTGGACACAATACTCCAGGCAGGGCCTCAACACAGAGCCCTGCAGGTTGTCAGGTGTAAGCACAGCAGAGGGAACAGTCCCAGGTAGGCATTAGCAGACAGGTCAGATGTTCATTAGGAGAGTTTCAGGTGGCAGTGAGTGATGAAGGCTAAGAAAGGCAGGAGTCTGTGCCTTTCATTTCTGAGGGGAATGAAACTGCAGTTTTGTGCTTGTGAGAACTTTGAAGAGAAGGTCTTCACTTTTATGAGCTGGAAATGCACTCACACATGTAAAAATAAAAATGAGATACATTTATAAAAAAGAGGCCACTGATTCTGCTAAGATGCTCAGAGTCCCCTGAGGATCTTCCAATAAATTTCTATAATCATTATGTACAGCAGAGAGAAAACTACCTCTGTGAACTGAAGCCCCAGGATTCATATTACTCATTTACTCTGTTGCAACATAAATGCTGTGCAGGTTCACAAATAAAGTACTTTTCTTCATTAAACCAGTTCCAGACTCCTTCACTAAGCCCAATTAATGAGCTCGGTGAAAAAATCTGAAGAAGCTGGAGATTAGAGCAAACAAGTCCACCACGAGGCCACAGAGCAGAGCCAAGGAAGGTCCTGGTCACTGTCCTCTGGGAGTGACAGTATCCCCACTGACTGCTGCTTTTCAGCCTTGCTATGTCACACCATGGAACAATTTGGTACTTTTGCAGGAAAAAGAATCATCATCAAGTACAACTGAGGTAGATCTAGCCTTATTGCCCTCTAGACTTCACCATTCATCAAAATACAACATTCTTTATTTAGTTCTTTCAGAGTTGCAGCAAAGGAGTTAGCAAAGGTATTTTATTTTTACTTCAGTAGAGAAAGCTGGGGCAATGGCTATGTGAACATCTGAATCACCCTAGGCATTATCTATTTGCCCAAGAAAGTGCTAAAAGTTGCTGTGCACAGGGAGAAGTCTTCGAAGTCAGAACACAGGACATGTGGTACCCATTTATTCCTCCCCATGCCCCCAGCAGGAGATGCTCTGGCCAGAAGGCAGCATTGTCTCCTGTAAGTCTCACACAGTGGGGCCTCTGGGACAGAGCAATGCAGGAAGTTCTCAGCACAGTGTTTCTGAACCTGCTCAGGCTGAGATAAGCATCATTCTCAGGTCAGAGCCAGTTCAAGCCAGTGATTTCCCAAATAGCCATGGTTAAAAACCTCCAAGTATCCAGCTGTAGGAAAGCAGGAGGGAGGTGACTTGCATTTTTCTAGTAGAATAGCTAATTATCAAAGAAGGCATCAGGGAAATTGTGGTGGAGGCTCAGGGCAGAGTTTTGGATTGCTACCCTGTAACATGTCTCTTCTGTGACCTTGCGTGACCAGCTCAGAGTGCCCCGTTTAATGAAGTGCATCTCTCTGCCTCTTCTAAAGGGAGCCAGAGCTCTCTGGGGCACACAGAATCTTCCTAAAGATTTGTGTATCAACTCTTGTAGGTACATCCCACTCCAATTAGGGCTGTGACTGCAGCTTTGTGGAAATTAACCTCTCTTCTCCAACCTGAATTTATGAGACACTCATCAGTGCAGGCTGGAGCTTCTGGATAAAAACTCTCGGCACCAGTTGTCCAGGGCAATTTGATCTTCAGTGGCTTTGAAGCTATTAGTTAGGTGTTTGGTTTTCTCTGCTGGGTGAAGCTGGTGCAGCACCACACAGGCTGATTGAAGCCCTGAACATACTGGTACTAAGTCAGTCTTCTGCAAATACCAGCACTAAGTAGACTGATGCTTTTAGGTCAGTAGATGAACAGGTGGGGCACAGCTCAGTAGGAAATTGAGGACTCACTCACAAGGGTTATTGGACCCAGCATAACTGCCATTCATCCTTTATGTCCACAACCTCTCCCTAATGTTGGCATCTTTACTGCTGTGTTGGTCAGGAGCCACATTGCCTGGACTGCCTGGACCCTCACTGCTGAAGCAGAATGAGACTAAACTACTCTGTAGATGGGCTGCACCCAGAGTCCACCTCATCCCAGTTATGGAGAGACTCAGGGCCTATAATATAAGCCAGGTATCTCTCTGTCTCTGAGCCTGAAACTCAGGCTCCTTCTGTGAATACACACTAGAGCTCTGCTCCCAGCTCTGTGCTGTGTTTGTTCTGTCACTCTGGCTTTGAGTCACTTGACTGCATACGCCACTATTTCACTCCTCAGAAAACAGGGCAATATTTGTCCTGACTTGTGTCTTATCAGTATCAGGAGGCTTCATAACTGACAGGTGGGATAAAGGTGTTGAAAGGGGCTCTGAGCCTGTTGCTTTTATTGAACACATGGGAAAGACTGCTTTATCAGCTGTCACATATACTAAAGACAACACCTTCTTGTCTTTTGGCCGAGGAGCTGACATGCCTTTGTGGGTAATCCTGGCCTTTTAAGGGGCCATTTCTGAGCCACTGGCTCATGCTATCTCATTAGGCTCTGGACTGACAGCAGGACACGTAGAATCATAGAATGGTTTGGTTTGGAAGGGACCTTAAAGACCATCCAGTTCCAACCTCCTTGCTGTGGGCAGAGACCCCTCCCACTAGAACAGGTTGCTCAATGCCTCATCCAGCCTGACCTTAAACACCTCCAGGGAGGGGGCATCCAACAGCCTCTCTGGGAAACCTCTTCCAGTGTCTCATCCCCCTCCCAGTAAAGAACTTTTTTCTGGGAGTCAAATCTACCCTCTTCAAACTTTCACCCATCACTCCTAGTCCTGCCATCCTGGATCCTATTAAAAGGTCCTACCCCAGCCTTCTGTAGGAACCCTTCGGGTATTGTGAAGC
>VZTY01022985.1:134253-178447 GCA_013400935.1 Turnix velox
CCCTTCGGGTATTGTGAAGCTACTATGAGGTCATCCCTGAGCCTTCTCCCTGGCTGAACAACCCCAACTCCTTCAGCCTGTCCTTATAAGGGAGGTGCTCCAGCACTCTGATAATCTTTGTGGCCCTCCTCTGGACCCGCTCCAAAACAGCTCAATGTTGAGAACTCCAGAACTGTACACAGTACTCCAGTTGGGGTCTCACCAGAGCTGAGTAGAGGGGCAAAATCACCTCCCTTGACCAGCTAGTCACACTTCTCCTGATGCAGCCCAGGACTGGGTTGGCTTCTGGGCTGCAAGCACAGAAGCGTCTCATGTTGAGTTTGTTGTCCACTGACACCCTCAAATCTCTCTCTTCAGAGCTGAACTCAAGCCACTCTCCCCCCAGCCTGTATCTGTGCTTGGGGTTGCCCCGACCTAGGTGCAGGACTCAGAGCAGTGTTTTACCTGGTTCACCCTTCGAATGCTGCAACTGTGTACATCTCATCCCATCAGCACAGAGGTTAACAAGCAGCCCTGGCAGAAGCCCTGTAGTTTCTAAAGGAAAGAAAATATGTGTGTGCATGTGTGCATAAGCATGTGCAAGCACGCAGAAATTGGGAAGGGGGAACAAGGGCGCCCCTTTGAAACTTCCCTCTTGTTCTTCCCTTTGATGTGATGGCAGGGCTGGTGCACACACACACAACTCTGTTGCTTTGATAAATCTATGCCTCACAGGCAAGATTTCAAAGGGAATTTTCAAGCACCTTCCCTCCCCTCTCTTGACAAATCTGAGTAGGGAAGGAGGGAAGCTGGGAGAAAGTGGAGAAGTCAGGGCATCAGCTGTGGATGGCACAGATGTGACAACCATCGGCAGGACTGAAATCATTCTTGGCACAGGCTCTCGGAATCTCAGAGACCAGGGAAGAATCCCTGTCCTCTGGCATATGAGGAAAGGGAGGTTTCTGTGTATCTTCAGTTAAAAAATGAGGTATGGCCTGTAGTCAGAAGCAGGATTTGGAGGTTTTGGATGAAAAAACTAAATAAATGATAGGGTCCAGGGAAATTGTAGGAAAATTCTCATGAAATTTCTTACTTCCCTCAAAATATTCAGTACTTTAATTCCTCCTGTTCCCATTTCTCCTGAAATTATGCATTTTATGACAGCAGCCCATAAAAAAATTCATCTTTTTTCCAAGAGAGTCCTAACAATGTGATTTTCATATTTGACAGGTTTTTTTACAGGATAGTAAATTACTTTCAAACAGGAATTGAATTTTTATTTTGAAGTGAAATTGAATAATTTTATCATGGCAAAGTTGAGAGTAATTTGGAAGCCACCATCAAATGTTGAATACTCATTTTTTTTCCATGTGAAACATTGCCTTCTTGATCTTCCCACAAATCTCTCTTATTTCTCTCTATATTTTTTTAACTACACTTTCCTCAACCATCTTACATGCAGATACGCAAAATAGTTCCTAAAATATGATTCTCATGCATCTATCAAGCAATAGACTCCTGTCAGGGATACAAAATAAAAGACAATTATTTTATTTCTTATGGATTAACAGCCTATACATTTCATTTTATATTGAGGGATTTGGATTTATTTACAGGGCCAGTGGAATACTTGTCTGAATTAACAATTTTCCCTGGTTTATAGTGAAAGGAGGAAAACCCACTTATTTCACCTTTTACGTGATATTATAAATCAGCATAGGTTTGTAAGGAATTCTATGGTTTTCTACTCTAATATACTGATAGAGCAGCATAAAGAGTTTTAGCATGAATTGGAAAATGAAGGTAGTCACTATATAACACATATTGTCAGCAAGCAGTATGACATCAATGTGTTCCTTTAGCAGTGACATATGGTTTCCAAAAAAATCCATCCTCAAATATACATCGATTTTACTCACATAGAAAACATAGAATGAAAAACCTGCTGGAGAAAGCGTGGTGGACCTCAAATCAAATATTATGATCTGCTGAATTGAATTTAAATTTTAGATTGATCTCACAAGCAGCAGATTCTTGACTGAACTTCTGTAGTGATTTGCAAAAGATGGTGTTCAGGAGTTTTGCATATTGCCACACAGTTATGTAGCCAAATTACCTCCATCTGGATGTGCTAGAGTTATCCTTTAACTACAGTGCCACCAGGCATCCTAAGAACCCTGTGTGACAGATTATCTTGGAAAAAGGAGTTCAAAAGCCAAAAAGTACCTGAAATAAACTAGAATTGAACATACTGTTATTTCCTAATATAAATGAAAAAACTTTTAATTTTGCCAAAGTTGTCTATTTTGCACCAACTTGCTCAAAACCAAATGTTGCAATGTCAGAGTTTCACAGAGGGGTGCAGCTTGCATTTCCCAGTAGCTGTAGCAACAAGATATTTACGTAGGGCCCCTCATTGTTCCATTTGAGTCTCTCCTAAACTTTAATTAATCTGTCCTTTCAACACTCCTGCAGTCCTGTAAAGTAAGGATACAGCTGGTACTCCTTTTTGCATGATTAAACGTCTTGCCCAGGGTAACCCCAGGAGCATGCGGCAGAGCCAGAAACACAGCCTAGCTATTCTTAATCTCAAAAGGCTATCCTTCTTCAAATCTCAGCCTTTGACAAATCTTGGCAGAGGTTCAGTCAAGTCTCATCCTAAATTCCTTCAGCAGTTGGTTTACATTCACTAAGAGCTGAGCTCCAGGGGCATATGATATTCAGCCAGGCTGGCTTCTGCATGTTTTCTTGGCCAACGTGGCTGAGGGGAGCCATATCTAAATCAAGCCAAGGCTTTGAATTTTTTGATATTCATCCACTGCTCATCCTTACTGCTCACACCTCCAGATAGAGGGAAGCAACTGCTAGAAGGGGAAGGAACTTCTTTTTCTGCATTTATTCAATCTTATTTAGCTCTCTTTCTCTCTCTTCTTACAAAATTTATAGCATGCAAGTAAGCTATAAAAAGCAATGAGATGCAATTTATGCAAGTAACAAGTTAGTGCACCATAAGTTTCATTTCCCTTTGATGAGTTAGACTGGGATAAATTTTTATTTCTGGGTTTCATGCTGACATGTCTTTAGGTGCTGGCTAATATGGTAGGTGCCACCTGGAGACCACCTTATGTATCAGCCTTGCAAATCAAGGTCAACTACCCATATAAAAACCTGACCGAAATATTGCCAAATGGCTGTTCTACTTCGCTCAGGGGAAAGTGCAGCCATGGCCGTTGGTTCCCTTCCTGGCTCACTTTGGTGCAGCACATCTGTTACTTCAGCTGCTATCAGAGCCTTTGGCAACTCCCTGCTCTGGCAGGGGTTTTGCCAGCCGGCTTTGCATGGTAATTTGTATACCACATCCTTTCTCTTTGAAACCATGGCTAATGAAACAGGTGGCTGTCATTATTAACACCACTTGCTAACTAACTCCACTCCAGCACCAGCACTCCTTGCAATGTGCCAGCACTATTCTTTCCTCCCCTGCTTCATGGAGGGCACAGTCAGCTGATGCCACCCCTTTTCACACAGTCCTGCCATTCCTCCAAAAGGAATGAACAGTCTGCCACCAACCCACCCAGCATTCCCTACCTGTGAGCTGCATATCCTCCAAGCCCACCAATTCTTAATCCAAACTCTCTGCCATCCATGGGGAGAGGGAAGAACAAGTGGACAGATGGAGAGGGCTGGAAAAGCTGGACAATAGCAGTGCCTTAGCCGCAAGAGATCTGTTAGAGCAGGACCTCCACTATGGCATAACTGCTGGAGTACAACTGGAGATACTGGAGGGAAGAGCTGACCTGTGGGGCTGGTGGTGTGGCCAGGCTGGCCCCATTCCTTGCTGCCTTTTCATCACATATTTCATTTCTCACCTCCAATTGCCAGAAGTAGGACTGACCTTGAGAGTTTCAGTTTGAGCAGAGCTTTGTGAAACAGATGAAGAACGGTGGAGAGCATTCAAGGCCATACTAATTCCTGCAAAACATGGCACAGAGTGAGCTGCCCTGGGAGCAATCCAGTGATGAAGTCAAATGGAAGGACCACACGGTGCTGTGTGACAGTGCCACCAGGCAGCTCTGAAAGACATTCTTCAGCATCAAACCCCCTCCACTCAACAACCAGCCTCACCAAAAGGCTTCTTGCCACTAGGTCCTCAAAAAGCGTCTTTCACATCCATTTGTTCTTTGCTAAGTTATATTCTAGTCCTTGAGAGCAAACCCTTGAGAGGGAACTTCAGAGCCCTCTTTGTCTGGTGAGGAGATCAACCAATCTTTTAAATTGAGGCTGCTTTTGAAAAAGTAAGAAGAAACTAATGGTGTATATTTTAGCATAGCACATGGCATAGACATGACTTCTTTTTATCCTGACTGACAATAGAATTTCCACTGTCCTCAGTGAAAACATTTCTGTATTAATGAAATATATTAAATATTGCCATAATAAACATCATTATGTTTCTTGGGGCTCCCCCAGTCATGGTTCACTGTGCATCATTAAACAGTAAAATAAAATTACAACTTTATAATAAAAGAATACATTCTGTACAGTAATTTACTCCTTCAGGAGACATCCTCCCAAATTCATTAGGTTAAATACTGATTTTCATCAGCTCTTTTAGGAACACAGTGTTGAATATGATACACTGTTCTCTAGTCTTCTTCATACACTGTTCTCTGGTCCTCTGAGAGTCACAATTCTCATTTCCACCACTGGGGCTTACACAAACATAGACAGCAAGTTTAATAAGATTTATCTCTGTTATGGTTCTTCCCAGTAGGTCTCTCCTGGGTCAAAGGAGAGGAATCCCAACCTTCTCCTCTTTCTGCACCTAAGCATCTTGCTACACAAGAAGACTCATTTAAGTCTTTTAAAATCTGCCATCATCATTGGCTGTGGAAACACTATGTGTTATCTTTTACTCAACAAAGTTGCAAATTTAGACTTTGAGTGACCTCAGGTAGACATTCACTTGAATAACCTTTTTTGGTAGTCTGAATTCACATTTGATCTTTCCTTTGGTACGTGGTATGGAAGTGGAGTCATAATGTAAAGGTCCAAAAAAAGGCACTTCCCAAGATGCATGTCACTGCAAAGCACAGGCCGTTTTTATGATCATGATTTTCTTTAACTCAAAACATAGCACAACCTCAGATCCTTAAAAATTCTAGCCTGATCCCTTGTTTTTTCCCAGAAGAAATACAACCCATTTTAAAACACATAGAGAAAAGCTGGAGAATTTCAGAAGTCCAAATATTTTGCCTTTCTTTTTTATTTACATTCCATTTGCTTGTTTGGGTTCTTTTTAAAAAAAAATTTCTTTGCATTCTTATGTTGGAATAATATTACCTGAGAAACTACGCAGTCATGCCTTTTCACAAACATAATGCAGTTAAGGAACAAGCAGTAATTTAAGATAATCTTGCATGGCAAATCCCTTTGTTTATGAAGATTAGAGCACAAAGGATAAATTTTTAAGCTCAGCATTCTTTGTGCCATGGCGATACTGAAGACACATTCATGAACTCACTGTAAGTCATTCTGGGACCAGTGGGACCAGTGCTATTTAACATCTTTGTAGGAGATATGGACGGTGGGATTGAGTGCACCCTCAGCATTTGCAGATGACACCAAGCTGTGTGGTGCGGTTGATACACCTGAAGGAAGGGATGCCATCCAGAGGGACCTTGACAGGCTTGAGAGGTGGGCCCAAGCCAACCTCATGAAGTCCAACAAGGCCAATTGCAAGGTCCTGCACCTGGGTCGAAGCAATCCCAAGCACAAATACAGGCTGGGTGGAGAGTGGCTTGAGTGCAGCTCCGAAGAGAAAGACTTGGGTGTGTCAGTTGACAACAAACTCAACATGAGCCACCAGTGTGCACTCGCAGCCAAGAAGGCCAACCAAATCCTGGGTTGCATCAAGAGGAGTGTGACCAGCAGGTCCAGAGAGGTGATGTTGCCCCTTTACTCAGCACTGGTGAGACCCCACCNGAAGACAGGCTGAAGGAGTTGGGGTTGTTCAGCCTGGAGAAGAGAAGGCTCAGGGGGGACCTTATAGTAACATATCAGTACCTGAAGGGGTCCTACAGAAAGGTAGAGGAAGGACTTTTTAATATGATATCGGATGGAAGGACCAGAAACAACAGATGTAAATTGGAAGGGGGTAGATTTAGGCTGGAGATAAGAAAGAAATTCTTTACAGTAAGGGTAGTGAAACACTGGAACAGGTTACCCAAAGAGGTTGTGGACGCCCCCTCTCTGGAGATGTTCAAGACCAGGCTGCACATGGCACTGAGCAGCCTGATCTAGTGGGAGGTGTCCCTGCCTATGGCAGGGGGGTTGGAACTCGATGATCTTTAGGGTCCCTTCCAACCCAAACTATTCTATGATTCTAAATGTTGAATACACTGAAGAAAAAAGATTCTTTGTAGAAATTTGGATAAATCCTGTGCCACCTGAACATAATCAATTTCTCTATTACCAGTCAAAGTCATGGAGAGTTGAAATGATGGTTTCCAACACTCTTCCTATTACTTTTTAAAGGGTTCACACACAAGAAAACCAAGTAGTTCTGGACTATCAGTTGTGTTTATATATCCCAAATGAGATGTTAGTTCTGCACTAAAGATGATGGTTTTCTCTCAGTATAAGCTATGAAGATCAAGAGCAGGTCATCTGGAGAAAAAGACTTCTGGAGATAAAGAGGAGGAAGCACTCAACAAAGCTAAACAGATTACCTGATGCTCATCACACTGATGTTCATCAGAGCCAGAACATTCTCAGTCAGTGAGAGCCACTCAGAGCTATATAGAGAGACACATATTGGTGCCCTTTAATTCTCTACATTCCCTACAGCAAATGCATCCTATCCTCCACTCATGCTCCGTACATGGAAAAGGCTAAGAAACTCTTTAGCAAGGAGCAGCATGCCACTGTCAATCTCTATAGCTATGACTGTTGCCATTTGCAAGGGGCTAGGGAAGTCAGGAAGCTCTTAGCCACTGACAAATGATTTCACCCCATAAATGGTGTTAGGATTAAGCTTTTAAAGGCTGGTAAATCTTCCGCTCTATTAAATCCAAACCCACAGAACACATTAATTGGTGTCTTTCTTACAGTGAAGTACTGGTTCTAATTTGACATATATTTTATGGATCACTCTATCCCTTGGTTCATAAAAATGATCTGACTTGTCCTCGCCTCGCTGGTTGAGGCCTCTTTCCAAATGCCTGTCCATAATCTTAGATGAAAAATGAGAGCCCTGGAAAGGTGATGTGTCAGAGGAGTGTGAGACGCACCAACACACATGCAGATGCGAGGCAGCAATCTGCTGAATTAAAATTACAGAGAGAGGAAATGATGAACTGTCTTGTTAACTCAGTTTGTCACTCCAATGGCCTCACTCCATGTAAATAAATAGGGGATGGGGTGGAAAAAAGAAAGTGTTATTAAAGCACAGCTAAACCAAGGAAGTACTTGGGTCATCACCTGCTCTAAGTGACATCACTAATGATACAGCTGTAAACTCATGATGGCTTGGTCACCCTTGCCTTGCCATGGCACTTCTAATATATGACCATATCCTGCAAGTGTCTGTGCAATGCTAAGAAAGGTCTCAGCATGTCCCATTCCTCTGCTTTCATTGATCATTCAGGGAATTAATTCAGGCAATGTTCATTGCTTAACAGAAAAGATCCTGCACTAATCTCTGCACGAGTCCAATTTTTAAAGCTTGAAGTCACCCATATATTTTCCATCTTGGATGTTTTTTTCTCCTTAAGATTGTCTCAAAATATTGAATAAAATTTGCAACACAGACTTTTTAACCTGCTTTTAATCAGCTAGTTAAGAACACAAATAAGCTGAAATTTGAAGGTATTTGTTCAATACCAGCAGCTCAAAATTATGAATACTTAGCTCTGCAGAGAGCAGCTTCACACTTTAATAGAGCAACAAGGAAAAGTAGAATGAAAAAGGCAGCCATGTCACAAAGCCCAAACCAATGAGATGGTTTTGGAAATGCTGTCTGACCTCAAGTTAAACAAGTTCCTCAGTAAATCACCAGCAAACACTACTCCAGTGAAAGAGCCAACTTTCTGTTGAGAGGCACACAGAGGCTTCTAGCCTGTGAGGTTCTATGTTTAACTTGCAGGAGGAGCAGCACAAGCCCAGGGGACCTTACTTGGTTCCGGACTTGCTGATTCTACTCTGCACTCCTAATTACACCCTGAAATCACTTTTTGTACCAAGATAGCTATTTCTTTGCTTAACCAAGCTTCCTTGTACACTTTTAAAGCAATGATAGTGCCTTTCCAGCATCTACAAACATGTATATCCACATTTGCATCTGTCTGTCTAGCTCTACACATATGGATACAACTGGAGCAGGATCTCTTCTGTGATCCTCAAGCTGCTCATTCACCTAAGGGGTTGTGCCTGTTTTGCCTGTGGACACAGGGGTTTCTCTCAAACTCTTCCCTTTCTGACCTGCGGGAAATCTCTCCCCTGAAGTTAACACAAAGACCTGAGGCAAGAGTTTAGACCTGAATATTCCAGAGAGCTATATTTCACACAGAACTGCTGGCAATTTGGGAAAATTATAATAAAATACTGGGAAAAAACAATAATACATCTTTTCTCCTTTGTCCTTCCCTTCTTCGCTGAAAATGTGATGGGAAAGAGAGGCATTGCAAGAGCTCTGAGTGGCCTGCTTTGAATTTCCCCAGCATCACTGATTTCTGCAGACTTTCTTCTGCTCAGCTGCACATCATCTGCACAGGGAGGGCTGGGGCACTGTGTGAAAGGTTTGTCTTGTGGGCTACCCAGGCTGAGTGAATGCTAAAGCATCCCTGACAATGATTTTCTCAAGTGGTTTCCTTATTTTATGGACTTTAGAGGTCTCAGTTATTTCAATTACGGACAGCATGATCCACTTATCCAGCTGCCTGTATAAGATCTCAGCAACTATAGGCTTTTTCTTTTTAATCTTTTGTTTCTCTGTTCTTTTATGTATATTGCATTTCCATCAGTGTGCACTACTATCAGGCCCTTCACTCTGACACTAGAGAGCAAAACTTGTCCTTAGAGACCATAGTCAATTTGTATGATAACAACAGCCACATTTGATAGCCAACATACTACAAATTCTCAGCCTTCACAGGGGTTTCAAAAGAAATGTGGGAATTTGTTAAGTTTTTATTCTTGCTTGCACTCTTTCTATCAGATGCTTAGAGAGCCGTGGTGGAGTTTGGTGGGACTTGCTGGCAAAGGTACATATTTCTCTCAAAGAATCAGACTAGGAATCAGAAAAGGCTTTTCCCTGAGACCTGCATGGCCATTCAGCCTTTTCAGTCTGCAGGGAAATCCACTTCCAGCCATCGGATGAAAGACTCTGATCAAACCCAAATAAAAACAACTACAGGCATGCCATATATGTTATTTCTGGCCATGCCCCATACATTTAAAGCACACGTGGACTGCTGCTGATTTGGTAAAACTCGTTTTTGTGTACCCCTAATTCCTGAAAGCCTTCTGTGAACCTGCCACTCATAATCACAGCTGCTCCATGCTCCAAGTCATTCATGGGTTTTCTCCTGCATGCAGCCAGGCAGAAAGAGGCCGCAAGGAGCCAGATGGCACACAGGGAAGAGCACTTTGTCATCTGCATCCATGAAGGAGCTGTCCTCTGGTAAACTTATCCATTTCTTCTGCTTGTCTTCTTCTCCATCCTCCCTCACCAATTCACCAGTGGTAACAACTCTTTTGCCCTGCAGAAACAGGCTCAGCTCTGTGGGCAACAGGAGGGTCCCACTAGCCCCTCTGAGGTCTTCATCAGCACTTGGGGCAGCAATATACAAGGGATATGCTTTCATGGTCTTATCTTGATGGCCCTAATTGAAGGCAGACTATAAACAGAGGTATGTGAAGGATAAAAAGAGAATGGATGAGAAAGAGGCTTTTTCTATCTGTATTTCTTTCTATGCTATGAAAACACACCTCTGTCCCCTGTAGCATTTAATCAGATCACTTTAGTTTTCCTCACAGCACACAGGGGGAGGGGGAAAGTCCCTGGCTAAACCCAGAATGCCATTTTGTGGCAATTTATGAACAAACAAGCTTCCC
Source organism: Turnix velox (assembly GCA_013400935.1). Classification (NCBI taxonomy): domain Eukaryota; kingdom Metazoa; phylum Chordata; class Aves; order Charadriiformes; family Turnicidae; genus Turnix; species Turnix velox. The sequence continues at coordinate 144,349 of VZTY01022985.1, forward strand.
ATCAAACCAATCCTTAGAAATGTCACTCCAGGCTGGCACTAAGCAGAGATTAAACGATGGATTGTCAACCTTCCTTTTTTATTTGATGTTTTGAATTTCACTGTTCCCCTCTTTCATTAAAAATGAACTAGAGGGGAAAAAAAGCAGAATAAAATAGAATCCTTTTACATCTAAAAGTCAAGATAATTATCTCTTATATCCAACCCACTCCTCCAAGACTCTGAATGAAGCCATCATTAAAATCTGTGTCCATCTGGTGACTTTTCCACAGCTAATTAGGTGAAGAAGCCAGTTAACAGATACGTTATGCTGAAATCTCTCTCCCTCTTTTAAAAAACTTCCAGACATGGCCCCTGTACAACCTGGATACTGCTTGTTCTGTCCCTCAGGTGTAAGGGGAACATGAGACGAGACAGGGTGAGAGATGGCTGCTTTGGTGAGCTGCTTACCAAGGCTCATGGCATCAAGGTTGGGAAAAAAGGAGGAAGAGGATGCAAGAAACAGCAGGTTTGACTTCCACTGTGCAGGAAGCCCTTTTGGGAGCTGGTTGGATGTTCTGCTGGCAATCTTTCAGTGTATTTCTGCGTGGGGTTTCTTTTAATACTGTGATTTTCTCCCTGTGGTTTGTCAGGCACTCAGCCAGCCTACTAAAGACTCTCTACCAGATACCCATCTGCTGCATTTGTTAGAGCTTGTCACCCTAACACCTAAGGGCTGAAAGGTATTGATTCCTCCTGTGTCCAGATGGATGGTTCGTGGGATATCCCCTCCTCCACCTTCCGATCTTGCACCAGCTCTACTGTTGGCACTCAGATCTGCCAATTTCCAGGATAGCCCTAAACTCACAAGGATGCTTCTGTGGGAACCTTCCAGAATGGAAAGTGGTCCATGCTGGCTATTATAAATGTGAGTGGAGGAGTGAACAAAGTGCACTGACTGCACCCTGGGTTGTATCAGGGATAGTACTGTAGGTAGTATCAATCTCAAAGTGCTGAAACCTTTTCTAGGGGTCACAGGAAAACAAATCAACCACCTTTACACCTTGTAAGAGATTGGATTTCATGTCAAGGGCATTGGACAAGTATTTGAGCATAGCAGCTGAGGGCATAAATCCTCAAATGTTTCTGACATCAAGGACCCAGGAGTTCTGGCCAGATAGACACATGGCATGTTGCCCAGGGTCAGGGATGACTGATTGATGGATTTCAGAGCTCTCTGTCCAGTCTCTAGGTTGCTCATCTAGCCTAGTTTTCCACCTAGTTTGCAGAGAAAAGCCTCTTGCCCTTTTCTACAAAGATCCCAGGCTCATAGCCCCATAGCTCATAGGCCCATAACTCATAAGGATACAAAGCACACCAGCTGGCAATGCTGTCTCCTGTGTGTGTGCAACACACTTCCATGATTGCATGCACATCCATCACAGGAGTGAGGAAGGCCCTAGAGATTTTTGAGGGCTTTTCTCTATGTTGAGCCAGGCCCCACTGATTTGCTGCTCAGCTGTCTCTATTTAGCTGTGCTTTTTGACAATATAAGCCCCTGAGAGTATGAACACTGCCTTCCTCACTACCTCTCTCTGGGAAATATCTGCCTCAGTTTGGCACAATTACTTTAATATAGTTATAATTCTAGAAGGATTTTAACAAGTGAGTAATGAAATAACCTCCAAATCTCCTCTCAAAGAAATGTAACTGAGGCTACAAAAACTCTGCCACAAGGAAAGCAGGGCACACTAACCCAAAAGATCCTGGCTGTCTTTAATTTCTCTGATTGAGTTCAAGAAAAGGGAAAATTACAGGAAAGATTTTAATTTTAATTTACCTCCAAAGTCTGAATCCAAATGTTAAGAAAGCCCAGAAGGGTTAATGTTCACTGGAGTTCATCTCTACCAAATGACTTCCTGCTGCTCTTAGATTTACATCATGCAATTGTCATTTTAGCTAGAGATGAGAAAACTTGATAAAATGAGCCCTTTATGGACAATGGATTGAAATAGAGCTTGGGAAAGAATTGTAGCAAGGGAGGGATTGCAGGCCATAAATATATCACAAGAAAAGGACTTTTTAGATACAATCACAGCTCACTACAGCATCTTCTAACCTGCTATACATCCTGTTTTGCACTCTACCATTCAAGAGCAGTATAGGAAAAGCTGTACAATTCAAACACACAAAGAGATTGAACAAAGACTATTGCTTTAATGGTGCCGCAGTTTTCAGGAACGCTGGGTTTCTTCAAGGCCAGGGAAGGAAGGTGCTGAGCCAATTAAGATATTTTTCATATCTCGTGCTAAGTTCACTGTATTGGAGTTAACTCGGCCTTGTACATCTTCATCAACAATGCAATATCCCTTATACCAATTTAATTTTACATTGCCAGCAAGATAAAGGCAATTTATAAGTTTCAATGAGTGCAGCCTGGCTGGGCTCCAGTCCAATCCAGGGAGTGTAACGTTTGCTGGGGAATTGCTTGAGACCTTAATGTCTGGCATATGGTGTGCTGCTTTCATTTCTGACCTGTGCAATTAAGGTCAGCGGCGAAAATTACATTAAAACAGTTCTTTATTAATCATGTTCTATCTAGGGCAGACGATGATGACCTCAAGCACAGAGATCCGGCAACCACAAAACAAAATACCACGAGTCTCAAAAGATACTCAGTAATACAGCTTTGCGGGAGATTTTCTTTTGAGCTTTGTCCATGGCTTTGAAACAACAAAGGTTGATGGTCATGTCTCGGGGGGAACAGCAATCAGTGCTAAAGAGAGACCTTCATTTAAAGTGTGGGAGGTTTCAGAGGGATCTAAGAAGTGAAATACATGGGGATTTTTTTATGCCTCTTTGTTGGTGAAAGAGGTACTAGCTCTCCAAGGTGCTATTTCCAAAATGGCTCTGGGATTTCTCCAGACCTATGACTGTCCTAAAGACCTACCTCTCTCCCTTTTGACTTTCTGGAAAAATCTGGAAGCCTGGAGTTAGCAAAGCTTCTCTTTTCCTAAAGCTCAGCTCTCCATTTTCCCCAAAGAGATGCAAAAAAATATATATATTCACGATGTGAATATGCATTTGTATCCTGAGATAGGGATTGCTACAAAGCAATACAGATACAATATTCTTTTGGACCTAATGCAAAGCCCACTTTGAGTCTCAAGCATTGTTTTAATCCATTTTGGCTTGTAGTCTGTCCTCTAAGCTTGCAATGTGAGCACTTGCAGTGAGGTCTGTGGAGCTATTGACCCATTTGAACCCATGTGATGATCAAATCACACTGAGACTCTCCAAATCAACGCATGTTCCATCCTCTCATCAATGAAGCTGATTGTTGCAGGTTTTCGCTATACAACTAACACAATGACATTGTGACCCACAGTGCCACGAGCTCATTCCCAATGTCTGGAAGGGACAGAGTGAGGGAGACAACAGGAACAACAGATTTAAAAGCTGTATCATTCAGCAGTGCCTCAGATGACTCTGGCCTACAAAAGGGACATGATGTCAGAGTCAGTAGAAACAGAACAATGCTGGGTCTGAAATACGAAGTCGCACAAAACCCCAACATATTGGAAATTAAATGTAAAATAGAGGAATCAAGTCAAAGGCAGAGATGAATTTCTATCAAGAAAAATATGTAAATGAAGGAAAGACTGTCTGAGCCCACATATCTTTATTTCTGCATTCACAAGCTTCTGCATTAAGAGCTAATAATAGCAATACTATCTCATCTTCCTTCTTATTGTTATACATTAGTAATGCTAAAAGAATGGAAAAAATGAAAACAAAGTGTTCCTGACCCTATTGTTCATTAAAACATCAAAAAAGATTCAATTTGAAAAGAAAATAATAGCCTAAAAGTTCTGGTTCTCAGTCAAATTTGTTTACAATCTCAGCTAATAAAAACAAGAGTAAAGCAGGATTCCACCAAAGCTGCCCAGCCATCAGGGAGCCAATCTGAGAAGTTTCTCCCTGAAAACACCAGGCTGTTTTAGTGTGTTTTTTTTCACAGCAGTGGTCCATAACCTTTACAGCTGCCATGCCTGGAGGTGGAGTGTGCAGCTACACACCCCCGTACTGCCCTACCCTGGCTTGCCATAATTAGCCCCATAACTTCTGCCTCGAATATATGTCTTTACTTCTCCTCTCTCCTCTTTACTATCTCTCTGAGGATGTTCTGAGGATACTGTTTTGGTTGTAGGGTGTTTTTTTAACTAATTCCTTTTTAAACGTTAGCTGCATGCTACCCTGCCCTTTCACCTCACTGGCGTGACCTCTTTCTCTTTCCATCTACCTGATACGTGTAGCTCAGGACTCCTGTTATCCCCGTGAAAGGTTTATTTATCACACTCTAATGATTCTTCTATCCACGCTCCACATCTCAAAGTCTGGCTCTCAGGGAAGAAGGTGAGAGGTTGCTGTGTAGCAATCTTTGTTTATTTTAAATCACAGTAAACCACTTGAGCTGGAGAGGTGGGGAAAAAAGAGACTTGTGTCTTTTTTTCTTCTTTTTTTTTTTTTTAAATGGAAAAAACATGCCTCCAGCCTGAGCTTTTCAGCACATGAACCTTTCTAGCTGGAAACATCTCACCAGTTGAGAGAGAAAGAAATATGCAGCTCCAAGATGTATTTTACCCCCATTTTATGTCTTGAGCAAGCAACAATATGTGACACATAGATCAAGATAAGTAGCTGTGCAGGCTCACATTGCAGTGAGCATGCCGATGAGATATTTCCAGGCACAGATGAGTTCACAAGCCAATGCTTTATGCCCTTGGTCCCAAGACCACTCAAACCAGGCATGTGCAGGGCCAGCATGGTCTCAGGGACTGAGCTGAACTGAATCTGGCTTGGAAACTGGGCTGTCTTCCTCTGTAACCATCTGCAGAGGGTGATGTAATGTTTCTCCAGGTTGTAGGCTGACTGCAGGGTAAGATCTCACCCACCAAGTCTTGCAGAAAACTAGGTGATACAAAGTTAGCCCACTGGTGTTTTTGAACAAATTTGAACTATCAAAACAAGCATCCACCAAAGCAGTGCTTTATATTGTACAGCCACAGTGTAGCTCCTCCAGCACTGGAAGCTGTAAATCTGGATGCCATCAAACGAGGGGTGTAGGAGTCTATCGGTGTGGCGAGAAGCAGATTAGATGTTTTCAGTCTCATGTAAAAGTGACCTGTACCTGACCAGAATATGTGATACAGATACCATCAGTAAAGAGGAGTAGGATATTGCTTGACATTTTAGTCTGTGCTGGGGATGAGCAACAAACATCTGTCACAAATCTTAACAGAAGGTAGTTTGTGTTATCATCTATAATAATCACAAATAAAATTACGGGAGCAAAGACTGCAGAGATGAAAGGCAATCAGTAAAACATCTGCAACATTCAAGATCCTAGGAACTTCTCATCTGCACAAGTTAAACAGCCCTTCATTTCTCCTTCTAATAACTTACAAGTCCATTAAAAATATATATTTCTGTATTCCCTCACCCCTAACCCTCCCCAAAACCAAATCTTTAATCAGCTACAACTTTTAATGAAGAATCATCATCAGCAGCAATGAGGAATGACTCTGCAGTAGCAGCCCATGTGAGGAAGAGATTTTATTTTACTTTTATTTCTACCTTTTTCTTTTCCCCTCTGTGGCTCCAATTGTGCCTTTGAAACATCTTGAAGCACTGGAGCTTCGTCCTTTTTATTTCCTTCCCCTACTCCAAATAGAGTCCCTGGAAAAAGTGTTTACTACTGTTAACAAATCAGATATTTATGCTCTTTACTAAAGCATCCACTGTCCTTCCAGGCTGTGCAGTCACTCTTTTGAGTTTAGACAGTACTTGGCCCTGTCCAAAAGTGAAATCTCAGGGCACCACTGCAATGCAAGGATTAGTTGCATAGGAATGGTATTAAAATTGTTCTTTTTAAGAGCCCTTCTTTTTCCATAATGTGCCCCATCCATAATAACACTAACGTTTCTTAAATTTAGGGTGACCCGGAATTTTTTATCAGAACAGCTGAAGGCATAAGTTTAGCCTGCTGATGATAAGTTTTATTCCCCTTCATTAGAAAACCATATCCATTAGGCAGCTGATTTTTATGAGTCTTTTGAGTCAGTGTTTTGCTACATCGTGAAAAGTCTCAGCTCTTAGAAATGTGTTATGGCACTGCTGAGGACATGGGCAGGGACTCGGGCAGGCTCCTCACAGAGCTCCATCAGCTCACCTCAAATGTGACAGACAACTCTTCAAACTTCAACCTTGCCTGCTCCCAAAACTCAGCCAAAGAACCCCAGGCCTGAAAATGTCTGTCACCCCAAGAGATCACATAGGGATGGAGATAACAGGACAAACTTCTTTCACCAGTGAAAACAAATTGAGCCTAGGAGGCAGCTTCCAGAGGAGAAAGCTCTCTATATTAATGTCTTGCTATCCTGGAACAGATCTCACTAAAAACCAATAAGCCTTACAGTACAAGCTTCAGTATTTTCTGTACAATGCTGCTCAGTATTAGTTATAAATCTTATCAAGTGATAGACTGTTTGTTCTCACACAAATAAAATAACAAATGGACTGGAGATTGCAGAGAGCTGACAATCACCAGAGGCAATGCAACACTCAAGGCCCTTGGAATCAGAAGAATTTTTCAGCTTAAGAATCTTAACAGCTCTTCATTTCTTTCTTCAGGAACTTAGAAGCCAGTTAAAATATATATCTCTGTACTTCCCTCCACCCAGAAGCCTTCCTCCTTCAACCAGATGCACCATTTAGTGCAGACTCAGCAGCAACGAAGAATAGTCCTGTAGGAGAACCCCAGGGCAAATGTTTTTTCTTTCTTTCCTTCTTTTCTTCCTTTTTGCAGATCTAGTTGCACTTCTGAAATCTTTCCAAGCAGATGGCACCTTGTCTTTTTCTTTTTAATTTCTGTCTTCCTTTCTTTATGTTTCCAGGCAAGGTAGTTGGGAGAGGCTTTCATCTTCATTAGGGCCATACATTTCTGCAGGTTCATTAGGCTTTTTTGTTGTTGTTGCTATTGGTGTGCAGTTGTCTGCAACAAGAAAAATAGCCTCAACCATCATTAGTCTGCTAAGGAAAAATTCAGTGCTCCTTTCTGGGGCTTTGGGAATTGGCTCTGTGTTGAAACTTCAGCAAAATCAAGAATCTGACATCAGGCTTCTTCCTTTATTCTTTCTCATGACAGACATCGTTCCTCAGGGCCCAATCTTGCCTTTACATAAACTGCATTGTAGTTTTAAATATAAGCCAAGGCAAAGCAAGACCCTGATGTTTTTCCAAGGCAGCAACACACCTGCAACAATCTCCCCCTGAGGCAGGAACCGACCCATTCATCATGAGTGGTGTTGACTCTTCACATAAAAATGACAGCTTAAACAGTATTTAATGATATTAGCTATTTCCCTGCTGATCATTTTAGCAGATTCATTCAACCATGTGAGAGCTGGCAAAGCTTGGAGCGAAAGGCCACACCTGGCCATGCAGAAACAGCCCCTGTGGTAGCTGAGTGCAGGTGAAATCAGGCCCCATTTGTTGAAGAGTTTTTCATCTTGTGTCAGTGACCAGGAGGGCTCCAGGACTCCGCTCTGCTCACCCCAAGGCTAACACACAGATACGAGAGTGTTTGCAAGATCCTCCTAACGGTTTTTGGCTTGCAATCCTCTCCTCAACATCTGTCTTGCTTACATTTGAGGCCAGGATTTTTTCCTAATTTATAGACCAAATAAACAAATTCATGACCTCTCAGCAGACACCCTGCCATGCCCTGCTGAACACCAGGATTATTTCTAGCTGAGTGAATTAAACAGCCTGGAAACCCCAGAAGAGCACTTAGATGAATTCAGAGTCTGAATGCTGGTCCTCCAGAAATATTGGCCTGTGCTTGAGACAAAAGACAATCTTCACACCAGGACTCTTCTCTCAAGGACAACTCTGTCTTAAAACTCTAATCAATCAATTAATTATATGTCAATCAACTCTCAAAGTCCAATTCATATAAACACCATATTCATCTAAATACTCTAACCACTTTAGCCATCTTTGTAGATGATTCCATCTCCCAATGGGCTCTGCTTGCTTCTCCTGGTATTTCTGGATGTATGTGCACCAATACTGACAACTGTTTTAACCTCTCCTGCCTGTTTTCATGACGACCTATGAGTCCCAAGATCATCCTGCTCTTAACACCTCTCTCCATGGAAGGATCCATAAAATTTCCTGCAATAAACAACAGATCATCCAGCATTGTCTTGTCTGTGTTTCCTATATTTTCTGCAAATGACCACTCAAATGACAAGTTACTGTCCTCATAAACTTCTTAGTGTCTTTCAGAGACATGGTGGGCCCTCCAATGTGTTTATGTTGCCATTGCTCTCCATGCACATGGTAGAAAGAAACAATCTTAGCCATGCAATGAGGAACTGGAAAGGAGGGTATTATAAGCATATTTCATCAAAAAAAGTCCTCAGATGTAATTGCTCAAACTAGACAGGAAAACTAATTGAACATAATAATTGTGATAAAGCTCTCTCTACTTTATGGCAGAGGCAGCACTGTTGTCTGAAATTAATCTGGCAGTATGGCATATGGGTTACACAGAGAATTGCTTGAAACCCTCGAAAACAGGCTGCAGCATGGACAGGCTTAACAGAAACTATGTGGTCACCAATAAAACTTCCTTGAAATTATCAAGTGATTTTGAGAGATACAGATTATATGAGGTTTCTATAGCTAAATATTTTCTACTGAAGTGACTGCATTTCCACCTCCCTCTATAACAGTTTTTACTCTGATGAATACAAAATTTATGGTATCTTGAGTGGGACCAGGAGATTTAAGGAGTGTAAAACAAAACGTAATTTCATATTAAAATAACTCACAGAAGCTGCTTCACTGACTATGAGATTAATTGTCATATTTAATGCATTATAAACCTCTACTTGTTAATTTATATCAAGTCACCTCAAGATTTCCAGGCTGTTGCACCAGGCAGTTACCGATTCCAAGATAGCTTGCTCTAGTATTTAGGTCCACCATGGCTATAATCCATTAGGATCTTATTGCTCAGTTACAAAAGGATCATTAAAAAATTATTTCATCCCATGGCCTCAATAACAAATCAGTGGTTCAAGATCAAGTTTTATTCAGCAATGAATGACTGAACTGTGGTTTCAGTTCTGAAACCCTGAAAATTTGCTTTGGAAGATGCTGCAACATTATGAAACCTTATTTTTGGGTTTTTTCACTTCCAGACTCCCGAGACCCATCTCCAATTCAATCACCTACAAAGATGACATCACATTCTCCCAAATATGAGTCTGTCCTTGTGCCACAAGCCTTTGGCCATTATGTCTATTTGCCCACTCGGTCCTTAAGAATGATGCCTAATTATTTATTATTGTCCTCTTTAGAAGACAAGAGATGGCATGAGCTGGATCTTTGACCTGACTGAGAACATAACCCCATCTTTCCTTGTAAGTCAGTCTACCTTTCTGTAACAGGGATGAGGAGTGTGTTTGGTAACAGTGGTGTAAAACAAGGGTAATATTATTGAGGCTGTGTAAAGCCAACATCTGTGACATATTGAGGCCCAGAAATCTGTTGTTCTCACAAAGGGAATCAGATAACTCCTTCGAGACTGTCTGAGTTTACGTGCCATGCTGTATTGCTGTGGCTGCACGGAGAACTAGTTTTCCTTCAGACAAGGGCGGATCATCACAGGCAAAGGAAACCTCTGTTTAAAGTAAATTTAAAGACTATCCATGCATGCTTTAGAGGCACAAAATTAACATCCCCCCAAACACAAGCCAATCAAACAGCAGTGTCATAAACGTGGAGGCATCGGAGTGCAATATCCTTCCCTGACTCTCTCTGCACACCAGACACACACACAGTGTTCGTCTCCGGGTCAGTGGGAAAGTTAATTAGAAGAATGGAGTTTCTGGTGATGGAAGATGCCACCCTGATATGAATCTGAGTCCTCTCTCTGTTTCTGATGAATTACAAATGACAGCAAGGGAAGTGAAGGACACTGTCAGTGGCAGTTTGTTAGCTCTGTTACCTCTGCTTGCAGTTTTTTGGGTGGATAACTTTTTCTCCCCTGTTCATTTCACACCACTCACTACAATTTCCCTCCTCCCTTCCACTTCCTCTCCCTTTCCTTTCATTTGCTACTGGGTGAGTGGAAGGTGAAAAATAGGACAGAGCCTCTGAGCAGATCTTATAAGCCTCAAAGGGAGAGATTTGGAAAGGGGTGATGTGGGAAACCCATGGACGGAGCTTTACATGAGGTAACTGTGATGCTGAGCAAACAACAGCTGCCAGTCTTGCTGGAGCAAGTGCAGGACTCTGTGCTGGGTTGTCACTTGCCTCCAAAAAGGAAGGAAAAGAAGAAACCTAGCAGTGCAATAATTCATATCAAGAAATGGTGCTTCCTTCCCCCAGCCTATGCATCTCTTCATCAATCAAGAAGCCAACAAGTAGATCAGAATGAGGATTACTTAATCCTAAATCTTTAATTCTTCTCTGCATTTTTGGAAGTTGTTCATCTATCGCTACAAAGCTGTTGCTTTTCTTAGGAGCGTTGTTACAAGAGATGGCTGCTATCATCCTGTTGTACACGTACTGGGCAGCAACACATTCTGGCCAGTGTGATTTCTCCCATTTCAATGTTTTCCTCCTACCAAAATGCAGGTTTCTTACAGTTAAAAAAAATAGTGGATTTTTCAACTTGAAACATTTTAAGGAAAAGCTTTTTTTGAAGACATAAATACACTGCAATTAATTTCGGAAGACAAAAATTCTGGTCTTATTTTCTTGCAAACAATTGCAAGATAGCCCAGTTCTGGATGAAAAAACTTGTGGGCTCTGGATGTTTTATCAGGGAAGCAAATATTCTGTGAGTGGTCAGAGTGCACTACATTATTCCCAAGTGTTTCTTCTGGACAGAAGCAGCTGTAATGTGAGGGCCTCAAGTCTTGATCTTGGGGCCATCATAAGGATTTGAGCACTTATTTGAAAAGATAGAAATTAAACAAATAGTAATAGAGAAAAGTATATGCTCATGAATCAGATTATGACCATGTCTTAGTGAAGATGATTGGTTGTTAACTCCAGTCCCATTAAAGTTCATATTCTGAAAGACTACACAGCTGCTAAATAAAAGCTGAAATAGATTTCTGTGCTAACTTCAAGGTCATGTTTCTGCAGCATTATGGAATACATTATAATGCTCAATTTATGCCTTGTAACTCACCAAAAATATAAATGTAGCTTATATTAAATAAACCTTTGCCAGGAGCTCTTCCTCTATAACTTTTTCTCCTTTGCCCTCTATATCTAATAGAAAAATATATTTCAATATTAGAAGCTTTTCTTTACTATATTTGTTCTTTCTTCAGTGGAAGCCATCATTGCCCCAAGGGAAAATAGAATAAAAATCTTTCCAAGTGAATGATGAATCAAGGGTCTCAAGTTTCCTTGTGTCCACAAAATCCACTGACCTCAGTCCAAGTATTTATTGTCCCTAGCCTAGGAGAGAATGGTAATAACTGATTTTCTTTTGATTGTGCCTATGCCTAAGCTCTTTCCCTATGAATATGTACATCCTATATTAAGTGCAAGTAAGCTGGTTCCTCTCCCTTTACCTGCAGCTTAACCCACTATGGTGAGAGTAACACTCATCACACCGAGACAGAATTACCAGCCCATGTATTCAAAAATCCAGTGAGGCAATGGAGCATAAATGAGGATAACACATGCATTTCTTTATTACTGCCTGCTGTTGCAAGAATTAAAGGAAAATGCCACATAATTCATTAAGAAGTGCTAGAATTCTTTAGGGAAAGGTACCACCAAGAGTCGTATGTCCATATGGCTCTTAGGATGGAGTGGGATTACATCTGACCATCTTGGAGTGCTTGCAGAGCTTGGTCATCTTGGTTTCTAACAGGGAAGATACAGCTTCAAAAGTACATTGAGTGGGAGATCTGCTTCATCTGTGCTTCTTGCACAGTGCATCTATCAAAATCCTTGTAACTAAGTCCTTCCCTGCACCCTTTCCATGGGAGGAAAGAACATGGTTTGCCATATCAGGTAGGCTCAGACTGGAGTTACAGACTTGGCCATTCTTGAGGCTGAGGTTGCTGAGAATATGCTCCAGATCTGTCTTGAATTCAACTGGAAACACCTCATGCCTTATGGCACATCACATGTTTAACCGTATCAGGAAATTAGTCCTCTACCATGGATGGTGCGATGGTCTAGGTCCAGAAAGCCCAGCCAAACCCCCTTGGCAGAACACTGAGTGCTGCAGGACAACCCAGAACTACCAGTCCCTGCTTGGTAAGAGTGTTTATGAGCTGAAATGCCAAAATAATTATTATTTTATCACTACTGTATTAAGTCATCTACCACACAGAGATCAGCTCCCAGACATTTACTTTGCTCCCTCCATACAATGAATTTCCCAGGACATCCAGGCTACACTGCTAACACATCAGCACTTGCTCTTTCTGACATATCTACAACAGTAGTGATTTTCTTGGCTCTTGAAGACCTGACAATGAATCAGAGAGGCTTTTCTTCACCTTCTTGCTGCATCCCTTGGGTTGACTGGTGGCACAGTGTCCATGGCTTTTGACCTGAGCTGCTCTGCCATATAGTTCCACATTTTGAAGTTCAAAAGGAAACTGTTTCCTGCAGACAGCTTACGAATTGAAGTATTTCCCTGAGCTCCTGTTCACAGGATTTCAAATGCACTGGGCATCAGCTTAGTCCTCTGATGCATCAAAGTCATTTTGCAAAAATGGCACCTTAGTGTTGCATATATATTGTCCCACTACAGCATCCCTGGCATATTTATTCAGTTTACTAGTCAAAACCAGTTTCATGCTACACTAAGCCCAGCAGGGTCAACACCTAACCTATGAAAATCAAGCTGTCTCTTTTCTCTCTGCTTCATAGATCATCATCAACCACAGCAGAGTAATACAAAGCAGGTTTTGATCCTGGGATGATTACTGCTGCTCCTGCTTGGGATGTGGTGGAAAGAGTGAGTTTGCAGTAGTTTGATTCTGCAGACCTGGGTAAAAAAGCAGATGTGGCATCACTTGTCATACACAGTGAAGGTATCATGTGGACAAGGCCTGTGGCTATCTGTGGTGAGGCTGCAGATGCAGCTGTGGCTTGATACAGACATACAAAAACACACCAGTACAATAAGTTGGAAGAACTACAAACCAAGAGCCACAGCAGTATAATCTATCATGCTCTGGTGAAGCCCAGAGTAAAAAACACTAGATCAATGGGCTTCCTGGCTGCAGTCATGAAAGAAACAAATTCAGCACTCTTGAAGAGAGAATAGTTGTGTGGTATTTGTGCTATAATTCTGTGATGAACCCATGACGCTGCTGCAAACCAAGACTACAGACTGACCTTTCAACGGACCAACTGGTAGTAGAGATGATGGAGGACCATTCATCTCTTCACTACCTCTGAGCAAGAAGCTTCACACAGGCTGTGAAACATCTGAGGAGGCTTCAAGAACAACTGAAATGTTTGGTCCAAGTAAACTGTGGGCAAAGGTCTGTGTCCATGTAACATGGATAAGAAAGGACAGGAATAAAGGAGTAATTTAGGCTGTTCATGCCAAGGGCTACCAGATACTGAACTTCCTAGCAGAGAATATCAACAGTTGTATCTCCATCTGGCTACCCAATAAAAACATATAATCCATGTGTATGTTAATTCAAATGAGCTATGCATTTTAAACTGATCAGTATTTTCTCCACTGCTTTTCCCTGACTCTTCCTGATTTAGCTCTAGGATGGTTGTTTGATCTCACCCTTAGATACTGCAATGAGCATCAGGGCTGTGCTTTGAAAATGGCCTACAGTCCACAGCTTTTCTGGGAGATCAGGAAACCAAGTGGCCCAGGATATCTAGTTCTAGCAGTGTCTGGAGAAGTGGAGCTCCAGCAGTGGTGAGTGAGGTGGGTGAGAAAGCTGAGTCTGGGGATGCTACAGATCCCCTCATAGATGCGCTTCTACTGTCCACAGGTGTCACTGAGATCTTCCACTTTTGGCTGACAAATGCAGGACCCCATGCAATTCTACAGCATGAGCTTAATAATCCAAACAACCCCAACCTGTGGTGAGCAGGAATGAAAACATCTCACCCTCTGTGGAGCAGGCACAGGGGGCAACTTGGAATATGTGCATTCACATACACTTATTAAAGGTTTCAAATCATAATTAAAAGCATGCATTTCCATTGGGTGGCAGACACTGAGCTGTGGATTCAGAGCAGTACGTACTCCTGCCTGCTACACCTGCCCTGCTGCAGAAGCTTTGTCTCCAGTTGTCAGTTTTACGTGTCACTGTGTTTAGCATGCTACCACTGCTCCTCACCTGCTGCTCACTGGAGCTCAGCATGGCCCCCCTACTATTGATTAATTTGCACTAATTAAAACCAGCAGTGTTTCTGCAGAAAAGAAAGATGCGTAAGTGTCAATAAATTATGGGAAATTTCACAGATTACAAGATTGCCAACTTCTGCTTGAAAATAATTAAACAAACCCTAATAGCTCGTTCCAAAAAGTCCACATTCACTAATAGGGCTGTGGGAATGGGGTCTAGCACTCCTCTTCAATTGCAGCATCACTACCATTCACAATGTTAGTTTCAGTTAGTTTCAGTTACAAGCTGAAAGATAATTTTTTTCAACAATGATATTTCTCTTTTCAAAGCTAATGTATTCATTGCCGCTAGCTCTTCCTTGCTGGCTACTCAAACCAATGAGATGAACCAAGACTTTTACTGCCAAGAACATGGCAAACCTACAAAAATATCCTAAGCAAACAAACATAGGAATTGTGACTAGCCACCACGCCAGCAGCACTTGTTAGCAGCTGCCAGCAATAAACCTGCTGTAAAGCAGGTGCAGTAAAGGAAACTTTGTGCATCTGTAACAAACATCTCAAGACAAGCCTTCCTTTTAGGGGATGAAAGTGTATATGGGGACCTGAGATAATGTTAACTCAAAACAAAGATTTCTATTCCCTGAAGCAGGGTATGCAGCACAAATGAATGGGGAGCACTTTCTCCTCCCTGCTGTGGCCTCTCTCCTGATCCCACTGCTCCCACTTTTCAGCACAGCACCTTTTCCTTGGAGCCAGGGAAATAAGTAGATTGCAAGGATGGCTTCGGGAGACTTTAGTTCTCAGGAGGAACTTCTCAGCCTCCATAGCTCACCGTGGACTGATTATCCTCAGGGCTCACAGATGCACAGTGGCTAAAATCCAAATGTTCCAAAGTTTTGCAACTTGCTGGCAACTGAGGATGCAGGCAGCATCACCAACAGGCTTTCTGTGTGCAGGGACACTGCACACACTGATTTTTAAGTGAGCTCCCTGGGAACAAGACGCATGGTGAGGCCTGACATGATGCCAGTGAGGCTGAAGATGAGGCCTGGCAGTGAGAGATGTGCGTGCCATTTGATACAGGCTTAGGTTTAATGATGCCCTCTTGCCCTTGATCTTTGGAGCTGTGAGAGAGGGCTGAAGGGAGAAAGAGCTTAAATGTCAGGTCTGCACTGAGGTGAATGAATTCCCTAGCATTAGTAGCAGCTGGCCAGGATGAGGTCCTGTCCTGGTGGGAGCATCTCATCAGATGTGATGAGAGTAGCAATGACAAATCAGAAAGCTCCTGCCATTGGCTTGGTGGGATTAATTAACTCCTGCGTTGTCACTGCTACCAATTAACTCTGTGGCTGCAGTATGGGCCCTGCTGGGTTTTGGTGGGGCAGGATGGATGGGGTGGCAAAAGCTGGTGTGTGGGAGTTTTGTGGCAGTGCAGGGGCAGCAGCAGAGCCAGGACTTGGCTGCACACGTAGAAAGAGGAATGCAGCTAGAAGCAGATGTAAATATAGTACAAACATAACAGTGCAAAGTCACACAGCTGGGTGCTACATAAGTAAGAATTTCTAATGTAGAAATGTAGAGCTAGAGAGGGAAAACGGGACTACTCTCCCTTGAAATCTTTTTATTGGAAGTCTCATATCTATTAGTCAGTCACAACAGAAGAAATCTAATCAGAGAAAGTTGTTGCATAAGAAGCAAGGCAGTAGTGATGCCATGGTATAAAGCAGTAGTAAGGCTGGGTATTTTTTACAGGTTATGGTTGCTCACAATCAAAACAAAGTATTTTAAACTGACAAATGCATGGACAAGAGATAAGGCTGTTAACCTGGTATGATGGGTTTCAGCCTTTGATCTGTGGAGTCCTGCAATGAGAAGGTCTCTAGACCTTAAAAATGTGCTAAAAAGCATTACTCAATTCCAGAACTGAGTTGCTACAAAAGACCAATATCCATTGGCCAAGCACAGCATCAAACTGCTGTGTGGATCACACCATGTTTCACTCCTACTGAGGAACCCACATTTGGTCTGACACATACTTTCAGCTGAAAATAATTAATCAGAAGTCTGTCTCTATCATTGTTACCCATAATAACCAGTACCTCCAGATGAAAAGGAGTTTATAAACTGTGGTACAATTTGCTATTATATAACATATGAAGTTTAGCCAGCTGTTTGTTGCAGGAGAGGCGAGAAAACAAGATTGACAGTTGTGGAAATGTTCAAAGGGCTTTAATCTATAGACATCTATTTTATACCACCAGCTGCCTGATCCAGCCAAAACCTCCAGAAGCTGCATTCAAGAATCCAGTTTGTGAGAGCTGTGGACTTTTTTTATGGCCAATCCCATATCAGACTGTGGGAGGATGGACAATGCTGCACTGATATACTGGGATGGGATTTGTTTCATCTCACTATTCGAAGAACTGATCCACTTGACATGGGTTTATTTTACAGGCTAGAAATCATAATAAGCATTTTAAAGTGTGGTTCATCTCATCCTAATACAGACATTAGGATGAGTGCCCGTGTCTCTCCTTGGTTATAATTGGAGCCTGGGGTGCTAAACTCAAATGGAAATGTCTGCCTTGCAGGACTGAGATGAATCTAAAATTGAGGGTCATGTTTTTACTTAGGTCCTCCTCAAGAAAATTATCCATTTTTGGACATTCCCATTCTGAACTCCTCAGCATTGTTCTAGATGGGTGCCTATGCAATTCCCTGTGTTGTTTCAGGACTCTCTTTCTAAGCACATGAGCATTTTGCCTTGTCTCGCTGCCTGCCACTGGCCAACAAGATTCCTCATGGCTGTCATGGGTGCAATCAAGGCACTACTAGTGCAGGAGCAGCAAAAATAGCAGGCCCTCAAAGAGTGCTGGGGACAGTTTGGACATAAGGTAATGGAGAAACTCAGATAGCCTGTACATTGTCATAGAATCAGAGTTGGAAGGGACCTTCAAAGGTCATCTAGTCCAAAAAATGCCTCTGCAGTGACCAAATGTCACGTGCTGCAAGGAGTTCACAGTCCAAAGCAGAAGGACAGATCATCATTATAGAGGTGAGCAAACTGCATGGTGAGCAATTTAGGTGGCTATAGAGAAACTGAGGTATACTACTCAGATGGAACACCAAGAACTGGAACTGCAGAGTCTTCTACTGGTGAGATGGGAAGTGCATGGGGAAGAAGGGAGAACTTTGCACAGAACCTGTTGTCCAACATGATTAGTCCCCTGAAAGTCACTCATCCACTCACAAAAAAAGCTGTGCTGTAGTAAAAAAACCCAGCTCCATTATGCATGGGCTGTTGGCTTCTCTCTATTGCCAGCTCCTCTGGATTCAAATTTGGAAGTCTGAAAGCTACTCATCCCTAATGAAAAGCAGAAAATACTCATTATTAAATCTGAAATGCTCAAATGCAATCGGTTGCTTGCAAATTTCAAGGTTTTTTTGAATGATGCCCACACAGCAAAACTAACTCAATACAAACAATGATGAAACTAATCTGAGTCTGGCGATACATGTTATTGTACCTGAACTTGCATTGGATTTACTTTTTGCACTCTCCAAGGCTGCTGATTCACCTAAAGAGTTGACTTCCACCCTCAGAGTAAGAGCAGCTTCTCAAATTGCTCCTTCCTCCAGAACTTAGCTGAAAGCTCAGTAGAAAATATTCGATGTGTCACTGACAGCAGTTGGCATCTTTGTCATTAGCCAGGCATTGAAGTGACAATTGAAGGAAAATAACTTCTATGCTTGTCTCAAGGACTTAAAAAAAAATAAATGAAAGTCTGTGTTTTAAACCTGATATGCGAGAACACAGATACTACATGCTTGGCCTTCAACTCTTCTTTCTGTGATTATCACTATGCCAGGATCGGGTTCTTCTTCTTCATTTAATGTTTCTCGGCTCTTCTCCACAAGAGTGAGAGATGTCCCAGGACAATCACACATTCTTTTCCTGGACTTCTCTATATACCAAGAAGAATCTTTCCTTTCTTTAAGCAGTCGCTTGGAAACATCTTCTCAAGACCTCTGCAACACCAGCTATAGAACTGTGCCATGAAACCTGTGTCTCCTGCAGAAATGTCTGTGTGTGGGCTGTGGATGATCTGCAGTAATTCACAGGAAAGTTGGGTGCTTACAAGATATTCCACTACTATGCCTTAAAGAACAACTGTATTCCTGCAGTAAAACATGCAAACCACTCATGCTAAAAACCGACTGAGTTCAAATTCAGGGAAGATAGAATGCAAATAAAAGTGAATATTTGCAATGTCTAACTAAACAACACAGTGGCAGATGAAGAAAGGCAAGAAAAAACTACTTAATACAGTAATATAAGGATCGAATCTACAAAGTCTCTTTCCTTCTCTCCTGAGTTGCTCTCAGCAGGCTGGATCTGCAGCAAGGACCTGATGGTGCAGCTTCTCCAAAAGTGAGACTTCTGGGGAAAACATAATGGCAATACAATCCCAGTAGTCAAGGCTAGAGAGCATCAACAAAGAGTTTCAATATTCCCCTGTCTCTGCCCACTGGGAAGCTTTATTCATGAAATGCCTCTTGTTTTAAACTAAAACAGTGCCTATTATCTGGTCTCCAGACATCTCAGAACAATGTTTTTCAACAAAGCTGTAATCAAGAATGCAGTACTTCTCCAGGCCTCATAGCTCTCTCTATTGCTGGAAAATTGGGGGTTGCTTTTTAAGTGGCAGATTAGAAGCAGGGGACGTACTTCCACTTATCTCAACAGGAACATTTCAGGCCTGAGTTACATTCAAAGAAAAATAATCTGAGGCTTCCTGAATTTTGAAGCTGCCTTCCATTTACTCATTGTGAAAATTATTTCCACCATAATCCAGGAAAGTCAGCTGGTCTTGCAAACATGTTAGATGAAACCCTGGTGGGCTGAGAGAGGAGGAGCAAGGCATGAAAGACAGCTGCCTTGGGTCCACTGAGAAGACATGAGCAAATGCTGATGAAATGCTGAGCTGACCAGAAATTGCATGACCACACCAAGATGGCATTGAGCCAGAGCTAATACACCATGCTGATAGGGTGAGTTAATTTAGCTGCTTGGGCTCCATGCCATGGTACTGCAGTGAGGTGGGTGCTGGTCAGCTTTAAGCGTGGGTAGAAGAAAACTCCTCTCCTTCCCATCAGTCACTCATTCTGAAAGGACTGAAGAAATGTGTCTTGTTTTATTTCCCATGTTCTTAGTGCTTGCCAATAGATTTTTGAAAACTGTTTGTCTTTTCATTTATGCTTCTCTGAACAGCCTGAACATAATGGAACACTTTCTTAGAAGCAGGAATATGTCCCTTTTCCCCTATCTTCTCAGCATCCAGCAAAACACTCCAGCACTCAGCAGTCAATAAGTGCAGAGCAATATTTGAGGGTTAGAAGCTGCACTTCCCTCATTTAGCTTGAAACAAAGGAAACACATTGTGGTCACTCATGTTTGCATCTCCAGGCTCCTGAAAGAGCACCTGAGATGGGTTACTGAGAGAGGAATTTTTAACAGAAATCATGGCAACTAAAACTGGATGAGCAATGTGCAACTCCCACCAAAAGCTGTCAATAGAAGCATAAAAAGTGCATTTTTTTTCTAAATTCAGTATATTAAAGTCAAACCCTGAAATACAATAACCACAAGCAGATATCTTTCACATTAATAATGTCCCTGTGCTACTTCATGCAATCCCAACTGCAACCACTTCAGGTTCTTACAGTATTTGTACGTGACATCTCCTCCTCGTGGTCCTTCTCTGAGGGCTTCCTCCCTTGGAAAGGGGAGGTAATGACCCCAGGAGACTCTGCCATCTCCCACCACAAAGGAGGCAGCAGATTTAGGACATTTGGTCCATGGTGGGTAATGAGAACAAGAATTGCTCTGACAAAATCCCCTGTGTGGCAGCATTTCCAAATCAAAGCATTTAAATTGAGACACAAACATACACACTGGGGATTGGATTTTTTTTTTGGCTGGAGTATTTAGGGTTGCAGTCAAAATGTTTTCATTTTTTAATATTTGTTTTTGTGAGGAATAATTGAAGTTTTTGCTGCAAAGCAGATACTTCACACAATAAACATGTCTTTAAAAAAAAAAAACAGTTTAGAGGGAAAATTTTCAACCATCTGTCTGGCTGAAGGACTATTGAAGAGGGAATACCAAGGGTTTATGCAGATTTTTTGCAACTCCTCTAGACCCATTAAAAATCAGAGACTTTAGAGCATGTGAGAAAAGGTGAAGGAGACAGAAAGGAAAACAAAACAACAAGGTCAAGTGAAATGCCACAAAGGAAAGTAGTTCTGAAATAAGGATGAAGATTTTCTCTAGCCATTTTCTATCTATCTAGTCTGCTTTTTCACATGCAACAATGGCATGTTGCTGACTATCCTCAGAAAGAGAATGGACTACATTGCCACACTGCTGTGGAACAAAACTTTTTTTCACTAACATCTTCATTAAAAGGGCTATCTGTGCCATGCACTGATCTCCAAAAGCAAGCATCAGCATCTACAGTTGGCCCAGACGACTCAGTAGAAATTCCCCTGCACCGTGAAGCCAAAAGTTGGTTCAGGTGCACATGTGAAAGAGAGAAACTAGCAGCAAAGCCAAAAGTTGGTTCAGGTGCACATGTGAAAGAGAGAAACCAGCAGCAACTGGTGGTTTTCCCCATGGCTGGCAGCCAAGGTGTTGATTATCATCATGCAAGTAAAGGATCAGCTCGTCAGGGGCTTGTTTCTCTGCACAGCTAAGGAGCTTAGTGCAATAGAGGTTAGCTGGATTCCAGGCAGAACAGCCAAATCAGGCTGGCAATGTGGGCTCCTCCTCTCCTCTCTTCCCAGAGCTCACCCCCTCTTTTAGCATAAATCCCTAGCTCTGGACCCAGAGGTGGTGGGTGGGTGAAATATTAGCAGTGCCTCCTCCACCCTCTCTGTCAGGCAGTTTTATGGGGTTTAGCCCTTCCAAAAAAATAAAAAGAGGAGGGGGGAATCACTAAACATTTTCTATTTCAAAGCAGATTTCATCTTCCACAGAAAGTAATACTGCCTCCAGCCATGTGTAACTTATTTTTTATCCAACGGAGTATATGGGCTTATAACTAGATCCTGATAGGAACCCGGGTTTAAAACATTATTCACAGCAGGTTATTTGATCTTTATTTGCTGAATGCACTCAGCTGAATCCCTATCTCCAAACAATATGAGAAATAAAATGCCGGGCATGCTTCATTGGCCAGCCAGCTCATCTTGATTTGCAGAGACAGCTACATCCCTCTCAGCAGTTTCAGAGATGTACCGTAGCCTAGGCACTAAGATGCAGTTTTTCCTTTCTCTTTTCCCACCTGAACACTTATCCTTTCTTGCTTTTCTCCTTCCCCCAATTAGGAGCTCTAAAAAATGCTTTAGACCAGTCCTTTCCTCTCCTTCACCATGATTTTTGTGAAATAGTGTTTACACTGCATATTTGGGGAGCCTCATTCGAAACCACTTGCCATCTGTTTTTACACAGAAGGTCAGATCCTAATAAGCTGCTCAGGAAATTGTAGGACTTTGCGGAAAGATTGGTCACCTTAGTAAAGGTGGGTCCATAGAAGCTGAGACCTTGGGAAAACTATTGCTACTTCTTGTAATTGAACTATTGTTACACACGTCAAGGATGACCTTGACTCTAGTACAACAACTTTGCTGCAGCACCTAGCTGTGACACACTTAAAGGTGGATTTGGACACTGCAACAGGACCAGTGAGATTGATTTTTTCACTAAAACCCTGATGACTACAAACTGGATTCATTACCAAACAGGATGCATAAGGCTTTTCTGTCCTGAAAGGGAAGACAGAACAGCTTGGGGAGAGAGGCTGAGCTGCACACAAGGAGGTCAGGTTCTTCCCTTTGACTTTTGATAAGATGTGCCTTTGAAAGTCTGCCTCAGAAATCCCAAAATAAAAGTCTTTGGTTTTCAGGCCAGACTCCAAGCACAAAATATGGTTTAGAAATTCCAGCACAGAGAGTCCTGCCGTGGCAGGAGCTTTGGGGATGGTGAGATGATGATGTCCTTGGTGGACATCACTGCACTGGGGTCAAATCATTAAACTGGCCTGTGTTCTGCACCAGGACCACAAGCCAGGGCCACTTTTCACTTGAATATCAGTAGTTCTTATGTTCCCTTCCCCGATATGCATTTCAAAGCCTACCAGCCCATCACAGCTACCTCCTCCTGCTTCTCTTTCCAGACATGTCAGGAGGCCATCTCACTGCCAGGCAATGTCTAAGTTATGTTCATTCTCTCTGGGTGACAGCAGAGCAGTGTCACTGACCCAGCTGAATATTCCTTCACACAAACATGAATTAAAACCACCCCCTGTTGTCATTAACCAACTCTCTGTACCATGCAATGTGGCAGATCTGTCCCTGTCCTCTTCACGTACAGCCTGGGAGTGTCACCGAGCCTGGATACATATGGCAGTGACCAGGACATCTTGATGCTGGCTCTGGGGTCTGAGGGCAACCACTCAGGTTTTGTGTGGTTCACTGGAGAAGGAGGGAGCAATCTGAGGAGGAGAAAATTAAACATCTCACTTTTCTTTCCCAGCAATTAACCTTGGAAAAGAGAAGAGAAAAAATAAACATAAACCAAACCATCAGGGATGGAGCTTTGCATGGCTGGATTAGAGTCACAGTTGGTCTATCCCCCTGGGAACACTACTCTACTATTAATAAAAAGATAAACAAGCCCTTTATTTATTTATTTTCCCTTCCCTCTCCAAGTCCTTTGATTTCTCTTCTTCTGCTTCAGGAAGCTTTGCTTCCTTCCGTTAGCTCTGGAGAGGGAGTGTTTGCAGAGGGAGTGTTTGCAAGAGACTGCTCTAGGGATAGAGGCAGCGTGGGGAAGAAAAAAGTGGGCGAAAGTTGTTTTAACCATTTCTAGCAATCACATCACCTTGTGGGGCTGGCAGAAATTATGCCCTTCATTCATTCCTCTTCCTCTGCTCTCAGCTGCCAATCTCACTCCCACAGGCTTCCTCTAGCTCCCTGAAGCCACCCCATCCTTGCCGCTACCTGTCCATCCCTCTCCATCCCTGAACACAGATGACTGGATACCCGTTCCTGAGCTAAAGACAGCCTTCTGGTTTTACTGGGTCCGTGTGGGAATAGGGGCTGTCAGGCGGAGCATGTGGGGGAAGAGCTTCCCACTGAGGAAAAGCTAATTGCCCACTTTCAGACAAGGTGATGTGTGTATCTAAACCATCATCAGAGTGCAACAGATCTCAGTGGTTCAAGAAAACACAGAGAGGAAAAGCATGTCAATCAATGCCAGGTTACTTTCTTTGGAGGGAATTTCTGACAATTTTGTGGGCAGGAAGGGGTACAGATTGAACTTAGTAATTCTGTGATAATTCTTTATACAAATCAGGCATTCAACTGAGGCTGAATTTTGAACACTTGCCTTAAAAACATCTAAATACCTGAAAAACATTTCATAAGCTCCTAAATTAATGATGAAAACTACCTGCCAGGCTTCTTAGTTTGATCCTTAGAATGGAAAAAATACGGATTAAAATGGGAGAGAAAACACAGAACTAGTGTTTGGCTACACACATGCCTGGAGACTTCTTCCCTGGATAATTGGGAGATCATCTCATCAGTGTCTCCAGCCTTGATGTGAGAAGAGTTTGCTTTCTGAAGGGACAGGAATGATTTGGGGAAGGTCAGTGTTCAGTTTGTTACTGCTTACTGCTCCAGAGACACAGAAACTTTGTGAAACAAGCATCAGACCCAAGTATGGAGGTGCTCATAATATGAGTTGTCAGTGCGCTCCAAGTGTCCCCTTCAGGAACTTGCAGAAAAGGAAATGGAGATGCCTCATTTGCTGCTAAGGGATCACGTGTATTGGTCACCCTTGCCAAGCCTGCATACCAGCCTGATGTGCTTTTTGCTAAAAGCAGAGTTGTAGGGCAATGAGGGATGGAGAAATGGGAAACAGGTTACAGCAAGGTCACCTGAAATGACAGCAAGGAATATCCCCGGGTCTCTACCAAGATACAAGGCTGCGCACTGCTACATCAGAGACCTTTGCCTCCTAGACCCTCCTGGTCTTTCCATCAATGCTATGTTAAACTCACTTTAAATGTTTGTGAAATAAAATGACTTTATGCCTTTTTTTCTCAGCAAGTGTGGAGCAGGGAAGGGAGAGCAATGGCTGACACTGCAGCCAGGGTGTTAATGGTCGCATTAGCTGGAAAGGGGCAGCCAAACCACGATGTGTAAAACCCCACCCAGGCTGCCCTTTAATTTGCTGTTACATGAAGTGGAAGATTTGAAAGCATATTTCTGGGTAATTAATTCAAAGAGTGATTCTAATGGCTAATGCTGTCAGTTTTAACTGCAAGGGAGGTCTGGGGC
This sequence comes from Turnix velox, assembly GCA_013400935.1. NCBI lineage: Eukaryota > Metazoa > Chordata > Aves > Charadriiformes > Turnicidae > Turnix > Turnix velox. The sequence goes on from VZTY01022985.1 coordinate 169,174, forward strand.
TGGAGCAGGCAGTGAAGGGAAAGGAAAATGCTTGGAGGTCGCAGGCAGATTTTAAAATATTTTGACAGCCCACATCCAAGAGGCTAACTTAATGAAAGGCTTTGGCCAGCACCTTCCAAGAGGTCTGAAACTGAATCCATTAATTTTTCTCCAGAATAGCATGTATGGCTTGGACAGTGGTTTGCTCATAAATCTCTATTCTCTATTTGGTCAGCAACACCATTAATTAATCTCAGTGTCCACCAGTTTGCTCCCTGTGCCACTGCAAGAAACACCAGAATGAGGGACTTAGAGTCTCCTTGAGTTTAACACCAAAATTTTCAGTGACACATAGGCTAAGCTCCATCTTCATCTCTACTGATTATTAAAGCCATTGCACAAAGGTCCTGCACCTGTGTATGGAAATATACCTGCCCTGTGGTGCTGGGGAAATGAAATTAGGAAGCTCTATTCATAGGGTTATTATCTCCAGCTGCTTAGAAGGATTTAATGAAACCGCTGCAGCTTGCTGATGAGGATGTCCACAGCTTGTGAATTTGGTTCCTCCTGCACTGCATATCCCTGTGGCATTCACTAAACTCCTCCATTCTACCCCAGCGGGCTTGAAATCAAGCACAGCATTTGAAAAGGATTTACTGGGGACCATTCTGCTGAGGATTTTCAAAAGACTTGGTCAGGAAGCTGGAAAGGCAGCTCCTGGCAGTCGTGTTCACTGGCTTTCACTGCTTTTTTTGTGCTCCAGAGAGCACTTGGAGTAAACAGACGGGGAAATAAAACTTGTGAACAGGGAAAACAACTGGGAGGTTATTATTTGATTCAAGTTTGAATTTTGAAACACAGTCTGAGTCAAGTCTTCTCCTTTCTGACCCCCTTTGCCTGTTTCATGAGATGAATTCAGTTCCTGCTAAGTATCAGTTCTTCCCTTCAACATCTGCATTTCCTACACTTCTTGTAAAGGAGTGTGTTCATAAATTGGAATTCTTCATTTATGAACCTCTGCTTTTGTGCAGGACTGCCATGCATGGGAAAACCTTTTTTCAGCCCAGACCTGGGGTGGCTGTACTGCAAGATGGGTGAGGGGATGCCATGTGCCTGTTCTGCTTGCAGATACATTCACAGAGGTTGATTAGACCAAAGCTGGCAGATTTCCACACCAATTCACTGCATCCATTTTATTCAGCTTTCTAAAAAGCACAAAAGAATGATGTCTGCATGCAGACATTGACAGAATTACATGTGCTGATACATGTGATATAGACAGACCATCACAGAATTCAAAGCAGAGCCTGGAATTTATTTTGAGTACCAGGCTTGTGGGTGGTGACAGAAGACAACATCTTCCTCTGCATGTGTGTTTGGGAACTAGTGTATCGATGAAAGACTTGCACTTGTACAGCACTATAGAAGTGCAAAGGCATCTACAAAACAGATGTGCAATTTCACAGTTGCTTTGTATGCAGACTGTGTTACTCCATAGATTAATCAGGGAAGTGCCTGCCCCATCAGCTAATCAGCTGTATTTGGGCATGCACCTGGATGTACTGTGGGGCTAAATTAAGCATATTCTATCAGCGTCCAAAAATGTTTAGAACTTCTGGTCATGCTGGTATTACTTATTTATTTATTCTAGTTCTTTAAAGCTCCTTACCCTACAACAAACAGGGCTCCACACCTGGAACCAGTCTGGATGAACACAATTTTCATTAGCAGTATTCCAGGATGGCAAATGAATATCTACATATATCTGCAATTAAACCATTTCTTACACAATATCCATCTCCAGGTACTCCAGAAAATTCCTGGTTCAGCAACAGTCATCAGTTCCTCTTTGCCATCAGTAAATAGGCTCCCACTCCCTGCCCCAATCAAAGGACAGGCGACAGGAGGCAGATGCAGCTCTCGCATCCCCTTCTGAGCATCTGACAAAAATCCCTCTCTCCTCTCACTCCATAATAACAGTGGGGAGGACACTGTCAGGGGTTTGCTGGCGTGTTCTGCCTCGCTGGCCAGCACGGGCTGCTCTTCCTTCACGCTTCGCTGCCACTGAGCTCCACGCAGAAGTTGCCTCCAGCAGCCCTTGCCAGCCCCCTTGATATTTTGGACACTGAGTACTGCATGAACAATAAGACCACAGAGAATGGGAGGGACTGGAATCAGCTCTTCTCTCTCTTGGACTGTGACTGGCCCTCACAGGAAAAAGATGGAGATTTCCTTTTAGCACTTTATTGCGAAGGGACACAGGGCAGCTTGGAAGGATTTTTCCCTCCCTGTTCTTTTTCTTCCACTTCTGTGAAGTCAGAGAAATCTTTGCCTGTTGAAGGAGGGTATGAAAGCACATGGCAGGTTTTGCAGGTTTCCATTAAAAACTTAAGATACACCTAAAACTTGTGTTACCTCACATCCAGGATTTTCATGAGTGCACATAAACTCAAGCAGAAGCACCCTGGGATCAGAGTCAGACTAGCAAAGCTGAGCTTTACTGATCAGGGGGAGGATGATGAGGGCAGCTTTGATTCACTGCAAACCTCATATACCTCTAGGGCTTTGTCTTGTTCTGCCTAAGTCTGCCAGGCTTGCTCATTCCTGTGAGATTTCTTTCATCTTGGGTAGAATCTCACAGCAGCAGCTCCTCAAAGATACGAGTTGTACTAAAGCTTGGAGCAGGGAAACATCTCCTCTCATTGGGAGCAGGAGTTAAATACCAGAATGAAGAAACTAGATCAGAGGTGAACACAGTTTTCTTAAAGCACCAAAACCACCTAAGTACCCTGGGGTGCTTAAAAAGCCCAATATTTATTCTTTGCACCACAAAGAATAATTAGCATAGGGGAGATCACATCACAGTAGTGCTTCAGATTAATTTTCACATGTTGTCTTCTCACTAACTTTTACATTTGGATAATTCCACATCTTCTTTTCATCACTTTAAAAGAACTTGATGTTCTTTTTTCCCTCGGGGAAATTAAGCCCTGAGTAATGGCAGGATTTTGTTGGGGTGGTCTGGAATTTACATTATCAGAATCCTGAAAATCGAAATCTGGGGGCTTCCCAGCTACTTGTGGGCTGACTAGTGAGGGAGGGTAGGTAAAAGCAAAAAAAAGGCAAAAAAAGGCAGCATGGCTCTTATTTCCAGTGCCTTTAGAAATAACCCTTTGTCCCGGTGCCTGAGAGTGCAGTCCTCCTCACTTGTTAATGCGCTTGCTTAAAACCATTGCCCTTAAACTTCTACCAGTGCTCAAGTTAATGTGTTGCCCTTTGCCACCTCAAGAGAGGCTGTGCTGGAGAAAACTGCGCTGGGCTGATTCCTGTCAAGACTGTATAATCAGAGATGGGGAAAACTTGGGAAGTGGTTCTTAGGAGTTATCTCCTGGGTTTATGTTTGAAAAATACAGCATTTTTTTTCTACCAAGAAAGGAGAAAGTTATGCCGGCAAAACTTCCACAACTATAAAAATTACTTGAGGTTTTCTGTGAAAACCCCACACTTTTGCTAATTGGAGGCTAAAATACCAGACACATGCCCAGAACAGACCAGGGGAAGAGGAAGAAAAAGACATCCCTACTACTAGATCATAGAGATGCTTTAGAAAGAGCCAGGATTTTACTGCAAATTGTGGATGAATAAAATACTGATGTTGAGCCAGATTTGAAAAGCAATTTCTAACTTATGATTAAAATGACTAATCTCACTGTTCATACACGCCCTTCACCCTACCTTTCACCCTAATAAGGATGGGTTTATTAGCCAATGTTTATCTGACTCACTCTAGGCTGGATCTTAGCAGATGCAGCTGAGGTGCCTTGTTGTCCTGTCCTAGACTTGCTCACATCTTGCAGCAGACACTAGAAAAATGTATGGGTTTTTCAGCTGATGTAGAAGAGGTGTAGCGTGGCTCCTCTGGACCAGAGACAGAAAGGGGCTAGGACATTCTGCAGTGGCAGATTGAGTCCAGCAACTATGATAAAGCTCAGAGGCCCCATTTAGAACTGAGACTCAAAGGGTCCTTTATTTTATAAGGATCTCAATTCCATGCTACGTGCTTGTGATTACATATGGTGAGGAGCACATGGGAGTATAGGAAATCACATCTGCACAGGGGAATCATGCTGCAGGTGATGCACTAGGACTGTTCATAAGGGAATGAATACATGGGCTGTGGGTCAGGAATGAGGTTCCTGGAAAAATTATGGAGCATGGGTTGGCATTAAGCTACATTGGCAAAGATCTCTAGAGTGCTGGGGAATGTAGAAGCAGAGAACAATTCTGGCCAGGCTTCAGAATCTGCTAGAAATGGTGTGCATATGTGGGGGCTGGATAACCAAGGTTTGGCAGGTAGAATAATAAAAAGTGGACTTTCTCTTATGTTGCAAAACCCAAAAATTTCCTCAGGAAAAAAATATGCACAAGTCAAACTAAACCAGAGCATTTACAGAAGAAAGAATTCAACTCCCTGAAGAAAATAATAATTTGGGGGCTAATTTGAAATGTGGCATTCAAGCTGAAACAAGTAATTCAGAATGCTTGACCCTTATTTCTTTAAAACTGTTTTTGAAGATTCATGTTTTAAATGAAAAAGGCTGGTATGAAACAAAAAAGTTTCTCAAAAGTAACTTCAAAATGAAGCAATGCAACATTTCCAAATATTTATTTCCCTTTGAAGGTGCTGAAATGCAGAGTGTCACACTTGCCTACAGCTTTGCCCTGCTCTTTTTTATTCAGCTGAAATCATTTTCTCAATGTAAGCTGAGCAGTTTTAGCTCCCTTGAAGTTCTGCTTTTTGGGATGAATTTACAATGTACTGAAAGAATATCTTTTCAGCTTTACTTTAGACTGAAGTAAATTAGCAGAGCTGTTTTGGAGAAGGAAATACTCTGTTTAGTTCCTGCTGTTAGAACTGCTGATGGTCTCCATTAACAAGACATCACTTTCCTAAGACATGGGCTCATCTGAAAGTACATAGAAGAGAAGAACTGAAAACAGAGCTGAGGAATGATGAAAGAAAAGAAGTTAAATGCTTAAAAAGGCTACTTACACTTATGGGATTTTTAAAATAGCATTTAGATGGAGAGCTGATTCCCCATTTTTTTCCATGAGGTATTTTTTCTCAGGCTATCTGAAATTTCAGGAGTTAAGGGGAGAAAAAAATTCTTGCATTGCACCATATATGCCAAAGAAATGCAGTACAATCTGATTTCACTTCTTTCTCTCATGCCTGAATGTGCTCATTTTTGCTTACAAAAGGAAAGACACAAAAGAATTGTAAGAAAAGGAATCAGATGGTGCCGCCCGATACTGTTTCACAGCTAAAACCTGAAAACAAGACTGGCTTCTTCTGCCGACTCCCAGATCTCAAAAAAAGGGTTATTATTCTTTTTAAAGGGAATTCTCTTAAAGGGAAATTGCTCTGAATTCAATCAAAATTGCCATTTATTATAACTCAGCAGAGTGTTTGCCTCCTGCTGCTAAAAGCCCCATCGGCGCAGAGACAGTGTGCCTTTCCCCCATCTTTTTAGTAGCACAGGGCTCCCAGGATCACTCTCAGGGTCTCCTACTGCTGCTGTGTCCTTTGCAGACAGACCCTAAGGACAGAAATGCTTGCTGGGTTCTTACCACTTAGTTATTCCCTCCTTGGGAAATGCATGACCTTGAGAAATTTCAAGGTCATAGATTTGTCCTAATGTTGGATGGTGCAGCACAGGCAGCACGGCTGATGGACCATTTGGGCAGCCCAAGGCAGTGAGCACCCAGTGGCCAGCATCATCCCTCCTGCCAGGGGATCCAGACTTATCCCACCTCCAGTTCCCCACTGGAAGCCCAGATCCAGCTTGAGGAAAACAACATGAGATAGCACTTGGTCTGCAGCAAAGGCAGTAACGGGACCTATATTGCTCCCAGAGGTCTCAGTAATGAGGAAAACAAATAGTGTCCCATAGCTTGCAGTTGTTACATGAATGTAAACAGTTTCACCTCCTCCTGCACCCAAGATTCTGGATATTTGGTACAGTGTATCAGCACAAATAACTGCTCTCTCCCAAGGCTATAGCTGCTTTCAGCAGATGTTTTTCAAAGGACCAAATCCCCCACATATACTTCAGAGGAGGCTGCTTTGCTCTTTCTCCCTTGTTATTCCCTCTTCTGCCTTCCAAAATTTAAAGGCTTTTTACTTTGCTCAGGTCAGGGTGAAGGCCAAAAGAAACTGTGGTCCTAACATGACCAGTCTCAATGCTTTGTGGCTTTCTCAAATGCTGGCAAAATAACATCTTAGCACAAGTGGACAGAGACGCACTTGGGACTGATTGTTATTTTTAAGTTCCGTCTTGGCAAACAGCTGCTTGCAGCACTTAGTGCCTGCCACATTGGAAAAAACTACATCAGCCCCCCGGAACCAAACTAACTCCAGCCTCGTGGTCTGGTTCAGCTAACTTGTAGTCTCTCCTGTGGTTTCTACCATGGTTAAGTCTCATCCTCCTGGCTTTCATCCTCAAATCACAAGTACAAATTGAAACCAGAGAAAACTTACTGCAGAAGGTTTCCAGCCACATTTGGCAGGGCTGATGCCCCACACCCAGGGAAATGGGGCAGTTACTCCTTTGCTTTGCAAAGCCAGCAGCAGAACATGGGACACCAAGGTACATCACTAAGTGCTGCTGTACCACCACCCCTGTTTACCCTTGAGAGCTGGTTTATGCTGCTGCTTTCCATCTGTGTCTCAATTTGCATTTTTCAATAGCATAGCCATTTGCTTCAGGAAATCCCAAGTCTGGCTTGACTTACAAGCCCTACACCCTCTCAGCTCAAAGGGAGCCCCAGCCTCACATCCATGTATCAAGAAAAGGCACATTATCCTAATGAATCCAGAAAACCTCAAGTCTAGACTTTTCTCATCATCACTGATTTGCTTTATAAACCTGGGTGAGTTACAGGCTTTATCTGAGAAACAGGAAGCATTTGAATGGCTACTTCTAGTCACTTCCATAAGCCTTCAGATGAAAACCTGTCCATGAAAACATCTTGATGAATAGGGCTTTATGCAGCTTGTGGTTATCTGAATAATCCTTAATACCAGCTCCCTCTTCCTGCCTGATTTTTGCTGTGGTTAAGAAGCCTAAAGCAGTAAGATTAAGAAGCCTAAAGTAGCAAGAAATACGCCCTGAAGCAGTCAGCTAAGGATGCTAACTTAATGGGAACATCTGCAAAGGACTGAAAGCTGGAAAATTAGCTTTGCAGCATTGGCTGCTGTTTCTCAAGGCACAAAAGGATTGTTCCCAGGCAGGAGGCAGCAAGAGAGAGCAAAACCTGCATATCCTACTGCCCCACCTCACAGGGCACAACACCAGCACAGCTTCAGCCAGGAATATTAGCACTATCCTTAAGTTGTTCTTACACATACTGTGAAACAAGCCTCACTTTCCTCTGTCCTACCAGCCCTATGCAAGAAATCAAAGTAACCCAGAACCAGCTGTCTCCACTACAAGCACAGCTAGACCAGAAGGAAAGATCTAACCCTAAAAGTCTCCCCTAGCATGTGCCACAGTAGGATCACCGCTCAAGACACACTCCCAACCCTGGCAATGGCCCTCCTGTCTTTATCCTTTCATCACCTGCAGAGAGCCTGAAAGCTCCTGAATACAGCTGGGGACATCCCATCAGCCCTTATCCCTTCCTTCTCTGCTCCTCTCCTACCAAGCCAGAATTAAAACAGGGTAAAGCAAAGAACACGAGTGGAATTCTGTAGGTACAAAATGCCTCCCGGAGCAGTACCTAGCTATTGTCAAGTGGGAACTTCTGAAAATGCAAATTAACAGGAAAACTCAGTCCTGAAGTTCAAGAGGGCAAGAGTTACACAAGCAATCTGAAAAATATTTCTTTGCCCAGATGGTGCCTTGAACATAAACTGTCAAAGTCATTACTCTGACTTTATTATCAGGGTTATGTTTTCTTTATTCCTTTTAATATTCCATATGCTGGTCATATAATACATTTCTTTGTATTCCTCTTCTCTTTTATTCTCTTTGTTTGTTCCATTCATGACTTATCACCTTCTGGTGGCAATTTAATTACTGGATCTATATTATTAGTATCTTCCCTTTTTTTTTGAGAATATAATAAAAATTTCAGCACAAACCACTGCAAGTAATTCAATTTCCATCAGTGAGGAAGGAAGTTGGATGCATTCAATGAAAGGAAGAAGAACAGTTTGCTATAACATTTTTAATAAAAATATAATACCATATCATACTTTTTTGCATCTTCTGTTTGGAGAACCTTGTGGCTTCATAATCATTATTATTGCTTAACTTTCACATTGCACTTTTAATCTATAGCTTTCACAGCACTTTCTGAAGATGAATCAGTATCAACCTCTCTATTCCGCACCCAGGGAAAAAACATGAAAGCCAACACAATTTCACCAGCCAGGGAATGAGATCCCAGGCATCCCGCATTCCCAGTCTGAAGCCCTTTTCATTGCATCATGCTGTCCCTCAATAGGAACTGCTGCTCATCCCTTTTCTTGAGTGCTGAACTCCCCTATCTCCTTCCCAGATCACCTTCTGTTGTCCACAAAAGCCCAGTGTCCATCACCCCTCAGATTTGTGTTTGCTTTTTTGTATTCTGCCTTGTCCATATCATAATTAGGCGGAGTTCTTCTCTGTGTACGACTTACACTCCCACTGGGATGGGACAGTTTCATAAGGATTCACTGTAATGGCAGACAAAAGCAACTCAACTCCAGTAGTTCTCTGAAAACATCCTGAAACATCTCAGCTTGCTCCCTTATCACCTGAGGCAGACTCCTGGTTTTACATCTTGTCTGCAAAGTCAGTTTCTCTTGACACTAAGCTGTGTGGTGCAGCTGACACAGCAGAAGGAAGGCATGCCATCCAGAGGGACCTTGACAGGCTTCAGAGGTAGCCCATGCCAACTTCATGAAGTACAATAAGGCCAAATGCAAGGTCCTGCACCTGGGTCAGGGCAACCCCAAGCACAGATCATAGGCTTGAATGCAGCCCTGAAGAGAAGGGTTTAGAGATGTCAGGGGATCACATGAGCTGCCAGTGTGTGCTTGCAGTCCAGAAGACCAATCCTGGTCTGAATCAAGAGAATTGCAGTCAGCAGGTCAAGGGAGGTGATTTTGCACCTCTACTTGGTTCTGGTGAGACCACAACTGTAGTTACTATGACCAGTTCTGGAGCCTCAACATATGAAGGACACTGTTGAGCTGTTGGAGAAGGTTCAGAGGAGGGCCCTGAAGATGATGAGAGGGCTGGAGCAC
>VZTY01022986.1:0-29992 GCA_013400935.1 Turnix velox
AATAGGTGGAGATGCTTATTGAGATAGTCCTTATTGATCACATTTTCATCAAAAGTGAGATTAAAGAGAATTCAATTAGAGGGTATAAAAATGTCACTGAAAAAAATCATCACAAATTTTTAAAATTATAGGTAAGTACCATACATGTGCATTCCTGTCTCCGGGCAGCTGATGCAGGGTCTATCCCTCCAAAAGTTTTTCCAAAACTAGATTTATTAAAGGCAAAATAAATTGAGAGAGGCAGACAGAGGCACTTTGATTTCTTCACTCCCTTCCCATAAATATTAATGGATTTCTTAGATATTGCCATTATGACATGCCATAGATGGGGGCAGAACATGTGCTTGCCTGGCTCTCAGACTCACTGAATACAGATGAGTGCTTTCAGAAAGGCTGCAGGTGAAATGCATACACAAAGTAAAATTATAGCTGTCCTGTGTCAAATACAGCAACATGGGACAATAGCTGCTTATTCCATCAGTAGATGATAATGTCATTTTGTCAGAGACCTACTTAATGGTGGTGTTGTAGTAGGGGGAACAAGGCAATGTAGGTTGCCACTGAAAATGTAAAACTGTCAGTTTATCATTAATGCCTCTTCCTCAGCTAGACTTCAGAAATATTTCCCTTCTATCACACTGGTTCCTTTAAACTTTCTACTTGTATGGGATATGCAACAGAGTGAAGATTCATCAGATGTGCATAAATTATCATGTGTAAGAGCATCGATTTATGCTTATTTGCAAGAAACAAAGGAAAAGAAAACAATGTCAGACATAATTCCTGGAAATATTATTCTAGATTTGATGACTTCCATAGGAAATTTTAAACCATGAAAGAACTGTGGTAGATACTTTCTAAACAAAAGAAAATCTGAAGTGTAAAAAAAAAATTAGAGGAAATATGACAGGCAAGTGAATTTTCATAAGAAAATTCTGAGACAATGCATATTTATATGAAACTACAGCACACCTTTAAATTTGATTAAATTTGATTTCTGAATGTCACATGTAGCTCCATATAAGGACTTTTATCTCTGTTCTTTAAAAAATACTGCTTTTAACATGCCTTGGTAAGGGGACATTAATTTAATGGGGACATTAATATAATGGTATTATAAAACTTAGAGACTTAATGCAGATTTATAATGTAAATAAATGGAGAACGTTTTCTAGAGATACCCAGTGCAAGTGAACAAATCATCTTAAGCTTGATTCTGCAGCCATCTGTCTGTCTATACTTGGAGACTAGATATTTAAATAAATCTTCTACCTATGTCTAACACAAGGTGAAAACATGGAATTTAATCTATCTGGTATGAAAGATCTCACATCTGTCGGATTTAACCAGGTATCTGGATTTCCATTCTATATGTTGTCCATTTACCATTACAGAGTGATCTCTGTGATGAAAATGGTTTTGGTACTTTGTGTATAACCATTTCCAATCTTCTGCCTGCTGGCAAGAAAGAGCTCTTTTCAAACTGTTCTCTCTTGCAGCCATGCATGTCTCTCAAAATTGGAAGTTCAGTGATTCATCTAATAATTTGAAATAACTGATCAAATTCTGGAGTTATGAGCTCTGTTTCTCCCCTCTCTCAGCCAATGGAATGAGGTAGACTAAAGGATACTTCTGTTTATGCAAAGTTGTCATTAATATTCAGTCCTGTTCCTAGTACATTTGAGTATCAATTGAATTTAAAGCCTGAAAATCCTCAGAAAAATTAAATTCCAAGTCAAAGACACATGATCAGCCTTTTTTCCTATTTATATAAATCAACACAGACTGTTTGCTAAAAGCTTTTTATGAATTTGTCAAAATTTCATTAAACAATTTACATGAGAGCTTAGAATCTTAAATTACAGAGGTATTTTCCATCAGGTGCTGTATTGAGATGTTTTCTCCAAAGTTAATTGCATCTTTAAAGTTACAATTTGTAAGATTAATTGAACTTTTTTACACAATATGTAGTAATCAAGATCAGAATAACAGTAGCACCAAAATAATTTCTTAATAGTCATAGTCATCTAGGTTGGAAGGGACCTTTCAGATCATCAAGTTCAACCATCATCCCAACTCTTGCAAGCTTCATACCTGGACAGGGACTTGAACCCTGACCCTCAGATTAGGAGATTGCTAAATAAAAAAACTCTAAAAACTTCATTGGACTAACATAGAAAGGGTATTTTTAGTTAAATTTATATCTGGATTTGAAATGAATAAATTTGGATACATATGCAATGAAATGAAAATACATGAGGAGTGATCTCATATGTTTCAGTGCATAAGTGCCCAGGCAAAAAAAAAAAATTCTTTGCTTCAGAGCTTGCACATCTCTCCAATGCATTTCAGAATATGAAGACATGAACAAGTTATTAAAAGTATTTCTCCTATAAGCTAAAATGCATCTAGACTGCTTGACTGCATGACTTCCCAAATAGTGAGTTATTCACTAAAAATCTTTTGCCAAGAACTTGTAATTCATAGCACTTTGAAGATTCACTAGATTTCAATTGATTGGATTTTTCTAACTTCAAGATATAAGCATTCTAATTGATGCTTTCAGCCTTCTGCTCAGTCATCTTTTAAGATCTATTAATATATTAGGGAATATCAGAACTCCTTTTCCTGCACAATTCTTTCTCACACTGCTTTAGCATTTTTGACTTTAAAGCACTTCAAGATTCAGACATTATCCTAATTGTACTGATATTTCTCTATTGAGGTAGTAATTTTTAATGAACTGTTTTTCTGTTACAATGTCTAAATTTAGCAAGAATTAGATATGACAAACTAAAAGCAAAATTGAAACTGTTCTGAATATCTTTGTATTCATAAAATTCGTTTACACTTGGCTGTATACCACCAAATGTCACAGGACCAGTTACTGTGATGGTACATGAATTAGATAATAGCATATTAGTAGCAGTCACCAGAAGGAGATAATATAGCTGGATCTTATAGTTTTGAAAGGACATAATGTTTTAGATACATTCTTCTTTATTATTTATGTCCATGAGTCAACACTTTTAAGTTTCTGCAGGTACTTTTGTCATTCCACCAAAGTGTAAAAGAAAATATAATTTCTCATTCCTAGTGTTTCAGTGACTCCGTGCATGGGAAAAATTTAGGTTCCAAACATCAGCTATATAAAACTTGCGAAGATCTTTTTTCATCCAGTAATATAATATTATATTGCATATAATATTGAAAGCACGTGGCTTAATTTCAAAGAATAAGACACTGAACAGAACTGAATGGCCTCTCAATATACCTTATACATACAAAACAGAAAGAAAATTAAGTTGCAAAATGTTTTTCAAGATCTATAAGGTTAAAGATTATCCATACATCTAACCCAGTGTTCACAAAGTCTATTTCTTTTTTGAGAAAATATATCTTCTCTGTCTTGACCCTGATCTATTCATTGAACAAGATGGCATAAGTCCACATATTTCTAAGCTTTCATAACATATAACCATTCCAGGATGAAATTTTGTAATTTTCTGACCTATCTTTCTGTAATATTCTGTAAATACCTTTCAGTATTTTACTTGTCTATTATTAAGTTCCCATACTTTGTGGAAAGTTGCTATTTCACTAATCAAAATATATTAAAAAAATAAAAATAGAAGTAATGAAGAACATAGTTACTCCTTCATTCCAAAAGAAATAAAAAAGATAATAATGAACCTCCATGATATGGGTAAAATACAACTGAAAGCAAAGAATTTAGAATACATGGAGAAAACAACCTTTGTCTAATTATTTGATCAAGAAAATAAAATAATTTTAAAAATCAGTCTTTCTACCCTGTAATGTCCTCTGTGTCACATCTGGTGTCTTCCTATATGACAATCTAGGGTTGTTCTCATAATAATAATAATTTAATTCCTCAGATCAAGTAAGTTATTTGTTGCTTCACACTGGAGTTATTCCTTTCTTTCCCTTTCAGAGGTACATATTTTCATCTCCACTTACATCTCTGGTGTTCCCCAAACAATATTAACCTCCAGTTGTTTGGAGTATAGTGGAAAACCTAAGTTTCTTGGTGATTCTCCTCTTTCCTTTTTCTCCTTACTGGGGCAAAAAATTGGAAGCAGTGTCTCTGGGCAGTGTCTAGAGATTACAGAAGTGGAAGTTACTCCAAAGAACAAGAAGGTCAGTTCAGAGATTCATTGACTTCAGCAGGTTTGGGGGAACAGATAATGAATGTAGGTTTATTTTACTATCTAATAGTAAGGCACAAATCAATCACCGTTGGAGGTGCTCAAGAAGCAAAAACTATTTGTAGTGAAATTATTTGCTTGTTAGTTCAGATGCTCATCCTAAAGCATTTAACTATTCAATTTCAAGTTTACAGAACTGACCATTAAGTCGAGGATTTTGATGGTGAGTTCTTCAGGCACACATTAACTCCATCCCCCAACAATATGTTCCTGAGAACTGATTTTATAACCCTGATAATTTATCCTGCTTGGTCTTTTTAGGCTTTTATCTGGCTTTTCTTATTATACCATCTTTGGAATGGTATGAAATTATCCTCAACATTTCCCTGAGGCCACAGCAGCACAAAGTTGCCCAAGAAAAGGAACCACTTGGTAAAAGCTTGGAGGGAAAAGCTGCAACCCATCACATGCAAAGGAATAGAGAATAAAATATTCTGCCTCAGGAAGAATTATCTTGATTGGGCCAGATTTATTGGACTGCATATGAAACTGTAGCTTCTCCTTTTGTTCTTGTGACTGTCATGGTTTTCCTGGGATTTCTCACATTCATTTTGGAAGAGAAGTTCTGAATTTGTAAATTTTGACACCATTCTTTGGAGAGCTAGATTCAATAAAATAGTCCCTGGATTTATTGAGAATATCAATTTGTAGTGATGCTGCCCAGCAGATACTATATTGATACAAACATACTTTGAACTGAGTTTAAAGGGCCTCAGAAGCAAGACCTGATAAATTCACTATTTCTGAAATGGTGTTCAATTACTGGGAGCTTTGCCTTAGCTACATTAGCTGAAACAGTGTTTTCTAGCAATGTCAGTAATTAATTTGTTTTACTTTGTTATTTGTATGGCATGTTTGTAATTTTTGAGTAGATAGATATAAAAAGTAGTTTTATTCATGATTTCCTGTATTATTATAAATTTCTGTTAAAATCACACCCAGACTAATAGTAATTTGGATTAGATTGTGAAGATTTCCATTATAAAACCATCAGATTCCTGGATTTATATATGAGGTATTTTTCTTCTTCCTAAACAAGACTGAGAAAAACTGGTTCAAGTTTGTACAAACAACATAGCAATTGTCCTGGATATTTTAGTCCTGCTCTGTGGCAGAGAAGAACAAGATGGTCTGTGCTTTGAAATTTACAAGAACAAGAGTAAAAGATTACAACAAGCTAGCTGGTATGTAAAACACATATAGGCGTGATATCAGAAATGCAGCCAGTAAATTAATTGGCAGAGAATAAATATCCTAGATGAGCATTAAGTAACCTTTGTGCACAAACAGCAGAAAATACTGTTTAATATTTTGTAACTGTATTTACTTAGGCTTCTGAATGAGGAAATCATTGATTAGCATTAAAAACAACGGTATCAATTTGCTGATTTTTTTTTTAAAATTTTTTTTGGCATACATGCCCAGAGGGATTTAGAGAGAGACTTACACTTAGAATCCAGCCTCTTCTGCTCCCATTGATAGCTGGAAAACCTAATGCCTTTTAGAATGGTGCTTCCTTGTAGCCAGATGGACATTAAACATCCTGCCCATCTGGTCATCCTGCTTTTACAGAACATATTGCTTAATGGACTTAAAGAAACTAAGTATCACCCATTACATATCTCATGATCTGTATGTGGTGCCAGAGAGCAAGTGATGCAGGGTCAGCACAACTCCACTGCTGCTGTTCAGAGGACTTTGCAATCTAATGTATTCTTGAGTTACTGGTCATTCCTTAGTAGCCTATTACAGTGATCTTCCACAGTCAGCTTATACTGTCCAGGAACCATCCATGGAATAGTTTCTCATTTTTTGCAGTAATTTATTTTCTTTTTAGCCTCTCTAAAGAAATTAAGACCATTTTGTTGTCCTCATTTAAACAGACTCTCAAGGCCAACTGAACACATTTGTATGCATATCTTCATTATTATGCTCTTTTATATTTCCCCACTGCTTCTTTAAGTGCACAGATGCTGGGAATTTTGGTTAAATGACATGTTAGAGCTGAAAACCTTTGCCAGTCTAAGCAAACTATGAACTCTGTGCCAAGCTTTATAAAGGGAACAGAAAGAACTCTGATGTAAATACATTCACAAATTTGCAACATTATGAAAAATGCTAAAAATTTCAGCAACACAGTCTTATACCATCACACCAGAGATGCACTGGAAACCAGGTTTTTCTGCAGCCTGCTTCAGTACTGGTGTCTAGGGGAGTGTATCAAGAGTACCTAGCTGGAGACAACTTTATTGTAATAAAATTGCTGAAAGGGTTAAAAAGGGATTGACAGGAACCTTTACAAATAAAGAGAATTTGTTTCTGCAAAAGAAACAGATTTCTAATGGAAAGTACAGTTGTAAAGATGGTAAAAAAAGAAATATGAATCAGATAGTGGGGAGAGGTGTTTGTGTTAACTGTGACTTTTCTTAAAATTTTTATGTAGTTTGAGAGGTTTTTAGATGGCAAAGTCTGTTGAAGACATCTCTGGGATATCCTAACTTTGCAAGGAAAGACATTGAGACTTCCCATAATAACCTTGCATGTATAATACATTAAAGCTTTCATATTAAGGATTCTTTATAGTATACTTTAGAATTCCTATTCTGAAATGATTTAAAAGCACTATAATACACAGCCAGAGTCATAAAATTCTCTAAGTATTCATGCTATGCCTTTTCACTTTTACTGATTCTCAATATGACTTATTCAAATGTAACTCCAGACAACTGTGTTTTTAAAATCACTGCTAGTATGTTCAATGCAGGAATGATTTCCTGTGTGTATTTAGAGCAATTGCTACATGTGGATTTGACTCACTTCCTTTCCTGACACTAAGGAATGAATTAGCATGGTACTACCTAATCCTCCAGTAACTACCTGTGCCATTCACATGGATGTTTCTCGGGATGTTACTATGAACCACTAGCTTAGCTATTCATAACTAAATGAAGACATAATTTAGCTCATGTGACACTACCACTCACAACATATTCTCCAGGGGTACTCATGGCAGTAGACCTGATGAGGTAACACAATAGCAAATCTCCTTGGTTGCCTCTTCTCTTAGCTATTTGAAATTTAAATATATTATTGCTTTTCAGACTGCAATTGAATCTACCAAAAATGTCTTATGAAGTGCATTTCCCTTTCCTAACAAAATAAATACAGGGGAAATTATTATGGTAACTAATAAGAGTATAAACACATATGAAAGTTGATGATTGTCAGGAAAAAGGTAAATGTTTCAATTAATCTGAATATAATCAAACAGAAACAAATATTCACAAGTAATATATATACACTTATTGCTTCAAAAGGTCTGTTTTTCCAAAGTAAAGTTATAAAGCTGCATCTTTTAGAAGAAAAAGCAAACATGAAATTGTAGTGAAATTTAGCAGCTTTTTCATGCCTGCTTAGTTGGATATTGTTCAACAACCACTGAGTGTAACAGTTCTGCTTGCATGCTCAGGGGCAGAGAAATGTCAAAATTAGAAAGATCTGTGAGCACAGAAACACTGTTCTCTAGGTAAGCTCTGTGAACTAGCAAGTAATTTAGACTAGATCCAGTAGACACCATCTAAGTCTGCCTGGTGTATCAGAGCAGCTCTAATCTTCCCATTACTTAAGTAGTGAAACACCCTACACTACAGTAACCAAAAAGAGATATTAATGAAGTGAAAAGATGACAGCTAACTTCAGGTAAACCAGATTTCAAATTTTGTATTTTCAGCCTGACTGGATGGTCCAGTCTATTATATTTAGTAAAACTCAGAATATCATGTAAGAATAAATGGTAATTATTCAGTAGAAATTTAAAATCTGTTTCTTTCCTCCCATCAGGAATACAGCATGGAGGACATAATAATCTGGTAACATTTTGGACACGTACTAATGGGGTATCCTTAAAGATCTTTTAATATGGCATTTAAAATCACAAGGAAAAGCCTCCTAACAAAAGGAAGTATTTATTTATTAAAACTTCCACTCTTAGCCATTACCTCCCCAAACCCAATGCTGCATTCTTCACTAACTGAATGAAATCATGCATGAAATGGTATTCTATTTAGTTTAATGGTTAGCAGAACCTGAATGGTTACATGTAGTGCATTAGCTTACTTCTAAAAGACTCAGTAATTTTTAATACAGTAAAGCTCAGTGTATAACTTCAGTGAATAGGCCAACCTTATTTCCATTATAAGCAAATATTAGAAATATATTGCAAAATATCCATTCTTATATCATTTAAAAATCAAATTCCAGGTCTCCATATTCTCTAATTTTACCATTATTACCTTTTCTAGCCAGAAAATTGTAGTCTAATTTCCATTTATAGTCTAATTTCCATTTATAGTCTTATTTCCTTTGAAAGAATAGCAGCCTTTATCACTATTTGTCCAGCTGTCTTCTAAGCAAATTTGTCTTTTCCTTAAATATGTCTTTTCAGGTTTACCTAAATATCACACTTTTCTTGAATACACTACTATTAAGGATAACTTCTTCAAAAATACATAAGAAAGTTTCATCTGTATACTCCGGCATTCTCACATTCAAATGAAAGAAAATAAAACAAGATTGGTGACAGAATGGAAACTATATAAATACTTGAATTTATTATTTGTATTACCATTGAATTGGAAAAACAGGTGTTAAAATAGAACCTTGCTGTACTAAGTGCTGTAGGAACAGCTAAGCAAGAAGTTTTCCCCACTGAATCTATGTAATAGTGGATGCAAATGTAGAAATTGCATTAATATCCATGAGTTTTATTTGTTGAAACTACCAGGAAACATATTAATATTTGAGAAAACCAGGACTCAAATGCATTTTTATAATTTTTCTGATTAATCTCTGCATGTCTTAGAGTGTTATTAATATGTACATAAAAATAGATGTTCCAGAACATTCCTAGTTCTTTTTGTTCCACATATGTTTATACTTATTTTTATCAAATCTCACTCAACACAATTTACTCTTCCTACTCTGTGGCCACTATCATTGGGCAGGTACTCTGAAGGGTACAGTGAGTAAACTTCCTTTTCTGCAAGTTAATCATCTTTTTTTAGTAATATGCTGATGCAGTTATACTGCATTTGGGATCAGATTTTAATGACTTCAAATGGTTTTGCCACTGACTTTACATTTCTTCCAGTTCCCCATACTTAGGGGACCTAGGATCATTTGAAATACCTCCAAGTATCCAAAACACCCAAATGGCATAGACATACATCATACGATCTGGAGCAGATTTTGCACGTCTGAAAGAATGTCAGTAGATCAAATAGCTCTGCCTGGCATGTCTCAGAACTAGAAAACATCTAGATTAAGTCTACTGAAAAAAATCCTTGACATTCATACTTCAGGTGTGGTTTATATTTTCTGTTATGAGTGTGAACACTATTCTAGAAAACAGTAGTGAAAGAACTGATCCCACTGCACTGCATTTTTTTCTCTGAATATTTTTCCATTTTAACTAAGGATGGCAAAACTTCAGCCTTTATTTGAAAAGCTCAATATAAGAAGTTCTAATTTTTCATTTTTCTATTGCTGACATGGTGTTTATCCCTCTCTTCTGTTCTTCCCTATAATAATTCAGCTCGTTTAGAAACAAATGGTCATAAATCTAATGTCAATATCTAACTTCTTCAAAGTTGTTTAAGATGCACTATGAACTACTTGTTCGTTTATTGATTGCAAGGAATCAGAAGACAACCTTTGTAACTGTACTTTCTCTATTATTCCTATCTCGATCACTTTACAATTGTATTGCCACGTGGAATAAAGTTTCCCAACTTTATCTCTTATTCAAAGAACTCAATGATTCCAGTAAGTGTTAGGTAAAAGCAGGATAATTGGATTCAATGCATTAGAAAACACAACTGTGTGAAAGGCAACAATATATATTATACATCCAAGGCAGAACAGCCAAGAAATGTGGTACCAGCCACAGAAAGGAGACATGAGGAAACTTTCATTAATATGTGAATCACTGGGACTCTACAGAAGTTGGTGAATAGGATTCCTGTAATGGAAATCTTTAAGAAGTTTGGCAAACATTAATTCCTCCTCTGGGAGAAGTAGGTTTATAAATAGAATAAAGTAATGTGATATCTAAATAAGTTTTTACAATTTGTCTTTAAAGATTCAATTCAGATACTAAACAAACTTTTAGATCTAGATAATATAAGCTCATTAAAACATTTAAAAAAAAATAAGAATTAGAGTGATACCTAACTCGACAGAAATTCAGAGATATTTCTTGGAAAAAAAATTCTATAGCTTGTCATTTAACTAAACAAAACTTTCCCATTTCCTTGCTTCTTCTTATCTGCATCTGACCTTGAGTGATTCTTAACTGACAGGGAATGAATACTTTTTCATCTACTCTGACTCTCATTTCTCACATTTGTGGTTGGAGAGGGGGAGCTGTAATAAACATGAACATTTAATCAATATCTTTGCATGAACCACATGGTAAAACTCAGTCTGAGAAATGAAGAAATGCAGTTCTCACTCCTGTCATATCTTTAATTAGTAGAGCTTTACTACATGATGCAAATTACTTCAGTCCTGTGATATTACCCAAGATGCTTAAATGTTCTACAAAAGTATTGATTTTGTTTTGAATGTCAGACCTTGTGCATGTCAGCTTTTTCTATAAAACAGGATTATGCTTGGAATTCTAATTATGCTGCATTTCTCAAATGAGAAGTGAAGTACTACAAGTGTGCAATTTTTGGACTATAGTTATCAATCTTCATGCAGGCAAAAATGCCACAATTTTGAGTTGTACTGAACAGCATATAATTTCCTTAGAATGCAAGCTTTTGCGAATATAATTACCTGTATTCTCAATACACAATTTGCCATATTGAAAAACATTGTCCAAATAGTTCAAATTTTAGTTTTTGTTTAAATGTATTTAGTGACTTAGCAGACAGAAGTATTAACCTTTGGAAGAAATCAATCATCTTCTCATCTCATCTGAGATCCTGAGTCAAGAAATAAATAAATCTCCCAATAAATCTGATAGAACGAGTCAGCAGTGAAAACAATAGTAACTCTGAACTAAGTTGAATTGTAGCAGGTTTTTTTTTCACACACAGATGCATACAGGGACATGGAAAAATATGCATATGGAGCAAAAGGACAATTAATTTATTCATAATGCCTGTCACATAAAGAAATCAATCATGAGAAATCCTTTGATCTCTTAATAAGGCACTTCAGATATTTGGACAAATTTTATCTAAAGTGAATTTAGTATGTTTCCTGCAGTTAACAGTTCATTAAAATAATCTAAAATATCAGTCTTGACCTGGTCATTACACTCACTAAACAATAGAGGGCACTGAATTGTGAACGTATACATAATGGGAGTAAGAATAAGATATTTCAGATAAAACAAAGAAAAAATTACAATGATACATAGCAGAAATTGATTTTACAAATGAAGGAAGGGTAGTGGGCCACACAGCTGTGTAAATAATGCACAAAGTTCAATTGTAGGATTAAAATTGTCTTCAACTCAGGATATTTTTGCTAGTTTGCCTAATTAACTAGCATTCAACTTACTATTACTTTGCAAAATGTTAAGTTTTGTCAGACATGAATATCTTTCAGATTGCTTTCAATTTCCAGTTTCTTCAACAAATTTTTCACCATGTTCTACAGTGTCACTATAAAGCTAGCAGAGTACCTAGCCAGACTAGAGTACTTAAACTGTCTAAATTATACCTGTCTCCCATTATACTAAATTCTATAAATTTTTTCTCTCTTCCCAGACTAAATCACATGGAGTAGTATAGAATTCCAAGGCACAGAAATGAGCACCATAGAGAGTATCAGAAGTTGTGCAGGAAGTCAGGTGTTACAGTAACCTTAGAGTACACAACTGTAGTGCAAGATCCACTGTATCTTTCCATGTTAATCTCAGAGCATACCCGAAAGAAAAGCTTGTAATTTGGAAAATAATTATTCTGTGCTTATGAATAACCTATTGTTTTGTTCTTTTTTCTTTGAAGTCACTACTGCTCCAGGGTGATTCAATGATAAGCTCTGGCTTTGTTGTACAATCTTAAAAGCATCATTACATGCATTTACTGGAAGGGAACACCTTGTTGCCATGGCTACTAGAGCATCATTTGAAATTGTGATATAGCTGGATTTCATCACTATGACACTAATTTTCTCCAGTGCAGTAATGGAGACACTGGATCATAACTATATTAGATACAGCAGGGTGGAATTTCCTTCATTTTACTTTGGAAATTTTGTGTAGCTTTATGTGCATTGATGCAAAGGCAAACTTTGCAAGAAGTCAAGAAAATGCATGCTAACTATTGTGTATGAGAGGAAGGATTTTTTTTCTTTGTCTCTTATTAGGAAATAAGCTGTCAGGCTTACTGTATCTCCACTATCATGAAATAATGACAATCAGATTAAGTGTTTGGATCTAATACAGTGCTCAATCTGAATTCACTACAGTGCACTGTGTGAAGAGGAGCATCTCCATAGTCTTTGGGGCATGTCTTTATCACAGAGAGAGTAAGACAAAGAGGACTTGCACCAAAGCATGAGTGAACTTGTATATCCCTACCAGTGCATGTTCAGACACCTTGGAGCAGAAAGTGTAAAGAAATTGTTTGGAAATAATTGTTTGGAAATCAGTTCTAGGTTCACCATGATCCAGTCCAATTAAATTATCCTTATATCTGCCACACATGTGCTAAGACAGTTGTGATGTCCTAGATAAACAAAAGGTCTGTGAGAAATATACAGCAAATGAGTCTGAGATTAGTTTTCAGCTGGGCTGAATAGAAAGGAGAAGTTTTATTCCAGTATATATTTTCATACATTTCAGGCTAAACCTTTAGAAGTTTAGAATAAGAAACTTTCTACAGGATTCTGGTTGAGGAATTTAAGAGAAAAAGAAAAACAACTAAATCCTCCATTCATCTGATTATGGAGATTCTTATCCTGAAACACTCAGCACGCATGAGCAATTCCAAATGATATCTTTTACATCTTATTGCCCCATTCTCATAACTTGACAAGTAAAAGTATTCTCAGTTGAAGTCTAAAAAGCAGGAAGTAGTCTTGAAGTGAAGGTTTTAGCATCTACTTTCAGAAGTTTAGAATGGAGCTACCTACACCTGAGTCCTACTGTAGAAGCAGGATTCTCTTTCTCAGAGAAAGGAATCTAGTACCATTGGAAATATCTACAGATTCAGAAATACCTGGCAGATACAAGAAGAGAAAAAAGCATCCAAAGCGGGAACTGGACAAAATTAATAGACATGCAGAGAAATATCCCTTAAACATGGCATAAAACATGATCTAGGTTCATTATATTTTCAAAGTAGCTCTATCAGCACCTTCAGGGTGCTATTAATGCTCTCAGGAATCTGCATTAGGATAGGATGAGGTACTTGTGTGAACATATATGTTTTGGCTTTGCCTGTTGAAAGGAGCTTATATAAATTAATTAGGCTTGGTACTGTCAGGGAAATACAGCCAAGATGATTGTATCCTCAGTGTTTTGGTTCCATACAACTTTTTAAAAAGGTATTTATTTGTGAGTTAATATATTTCACTGAAATAATCAATTTCTGTAGCAAAAAAAAAAAAAAGAACAAACATAAAATTCTCCATTTTTAGCATCATCTGGGTAATCACAGTAATTCCCAGATCTCACCATTTTTGGTGGAATGCATGAGTGGCAAAATCCCCATTGAACTCTCAACATATTTTATAATCTTGCTGCCAGATGTTGTAACAAAGTATAGATAATTGTGTCTGAGATGTTGCTAAGTATGTATTTAAGTAAATTTGTTGCTTTTAGGGAAGTTTGGTCTACTGCATTCTTAATGTATAAATTCCAAAATTACTGATGTAAGAATGGCTTTTCATCTGCAGCTTGTTTCAAACCAATTTCTAATAAAAACAGCTCAATTTTAGATTTATCAATTTAAAGTCTCTTTTTTTGCTGTTTTTAGCAGATGTGTTCCCCATTTTGATCATTCAACAACAGGTAATTTCTCCCTTTCCCAGGTAATTTTCATCTTTAATATTTGAAGATTATATAAGTTGAAGTGATGCCAGAATCAGCTTTAAGAAATGTTTGGCTTTCATGAGGTGTTATAAGAAGATATAATGTTTTAAATAATAGTTGAATGTTCAATTCTGTGCAGGTATTAACAGTATTTGTTTCCTATAGGTTTACACATACATCATGTAACCAAATATGAACATATTCATTCTAGTCAAGTTCATTCTAAAATATTTGTAAAACTTCTGTGGTGTCAAAACTATAAGGNGTGTTCCCCATTTTGATCATTCAACAACAGGTAATTTCTCCCTTTCCCAGGTAATTTTCATCTTTAATATTTGAAGATTATATAAGTCGAAGTGATGCCAGAATCAGCTTTAAGAAATGTTTGGCTTTCATGAGGTGTTATAAGATATAATGTTTTAAATAATAGTTGAATGTTCAATTCTGTGTATCAATTAACAATATTTGTTTCCTATAGGTTTACATACATCATGTAGCCAAATATGAACATATAAAGGTCAAGTTCATTCTAAAATATTCATAAAATTTCTGTGGTGTCAAAACTATAAGGAGCGATTTATATAGTAAGTTCTCTGTCTGAGGCAGTGTCCTTTCTCTTCTACTTACCACATTTAGATGTTGATTTACCAAGCAGAGGTAGACATCTCAAAGAAACTCTTTAGATAAACATACTCATTTGCTTTCACTTCTTTTGCATAAAGTGCAACAAATTTTTCCTCTAGAAAAGATGAAACTTTGGTTAACCTATGACACACAGTTTTGATTTGTCCAGTTAAAAAGCCCTACATAAGATTTTGAAATAAGTTCTTCCCTTCCCCAATATGGTAGCTATTTGGATCTCCTTTTCATTTCCTGGAAAAGGGATTTCAAGTTTAAGTAGTGACAATTCAAGGTATGCGTGCCACTGAGAGCCAGAAATTTAATTTTGTTAATAAATTTATAAAAATCTGCAAATACATTATTGGTAANCACTTTAGCTGCATATCTTGAAATTTAATTTTGTTAATAAATTTATAAAAATCTGCAAATACATTATTGGTAAATATGCTACTTGACTGTTATTGGTTTTGTGGCAAAAATGCTGCATTCTTCTAATCAAATGGTATCTAAATATTACATGCTGTTTATCTTGCCCGTAATTTACATGCATACATGGTAGAAATTGCAGTTGAAAATGTTTCATTTGTTACCCTAAGCTGATCATAATTTTTTGCTAAAATTGACCTTTGAGAAGATTTTTTTTTAAATTTGGAAAAATTCTGCTGTATCAGAAAATCATATTAAAATGAATATTATAAAAATTTAGATAATATAACAGATTCTTTTCTTCATTTGATACAGGATAGAAAGCTACAGTAAGGTTTTATTTTCTTCCAGATATGTTGTAATATCTTTGACATATTTTAGCACTTATTCTCTCTATTTAAAACATACTAGATTGGAATATGATGAGTATGAGCAAACACTGAGGGAGAGGGAATAGAGGAGATGCTGATTCCTGGAAGTCAGTCAAACCTCAAAACCAGGGTCTGGTTCAGGGTGCCCATTTCCTTAATTAAAAATCTCATCAATCAATCCCAATGTCTTTTTCTTTCACATTAGAGTGCCAAACCATGTCAGATCAGATTCTTTTCTGTTTATACAGCTACATAACTGAAATTGGAATCCACTACTGTATGAATGTTAATGACCCATCCCAATAGCTATTCTTAGTTACCATTTCTCATCTTCTACACAATAGTTTGAGAAGCATAATATTAGAAGATAAGCCTTTCTTTTGGTATCTCTGGTGAGTAGAGAAGGTTTTTAATTTTACAGACTATGGGGGGGGAAGAAGAAAGCAAAAAAAAAAAAAAGCTGTTTCTCCATTCATGACAGTGGTTGTATAGAGCCAAACTCTATGGGGTTCCTGACTGGATTTATTGTATATCAAACAGATCAAAAGTAAGTGGAGGCAGTTAAAGACTCTTGATACCCAGCTGGGTAGGATGGTCTGTGAGCGTAACAGACACCGACTGTGCCACAGCACAATACTTCTACTTGCCAAGTTAATTAAGTTAGGATTGAGTGCCCATGGATAGGAGATAATAATATCAGCCACATACAAAGGAGATGTGATATTGTAGATTAGGTTTATAAGAACTGCTTTGTCTCTCTGACAGGGAGACAAAAATGTGCTAACATTAAACTCTGAGAGATGTGACTCCTGCTATATTCAAGAGCATGCCGTGGTTTGTGTTTCTTTTCCCTTTATTATTTCTGTTTCCTATTTAATAAAAATCCTCGCCTTTGAGCTATATGCAAGGGAAATGGCAGAAAAGGTGACAAGCCCAGGAAACTGCCAGAGGTGAACTTTTCAACTCTTAGCAACATCTCAAGGCAGGCTGTAAATAGGATTATTTTTATTACACTGCTGCCTGCTACAGCCATTCTCATTAAGGGTCTGTCACTCTGCTCATTGTGCATAGCAGAGTGACGGGTGGTCCAAGCCTTGGGGACCTAGTGCAAGACCCTCACTGCCTCACATCACTCAGGTGTAACCATCCCTTTGAGTGAAAAACAGCTTCTATCCAAAGCATAAAACAGGATTTCAATGTGCATTACACAAGATGGGCTGGTTCTGAGATTATCCTTTCAACAGAAGCACAGGTTGTCAGTAGAGGGACATGTGAATCACCATATCAGTGTGTTTCCAAAGGACTGAGCAGCATATCACTATGTTAACCACAGTGGTGACCAAGCTCTTCTGTTCCAGACAATTCTTTTTAGCTCCCACCTCCTANAAAATATTCATAAAATTTCTGTGGTGTCAAAACTATAAGGAGCGATTTATATAGTAAGTTCTCTGTCTGAGGCAGTGTCCTTTCTCTTCTACTTACCACATTTAGATGTTGATTTACCAAGCAGAGGTAGACATCTCAAAGAAACTCTTTAGATAAACATACTCATTTGCTTTCACTTCTTTTGCATAAAGTGCAACAAATTTTTCCTCTAGAAAAGATGAAACTTTGGTTAACCTATGACACACAGTTTTGATTTGTCCAGTTAAAAAGCCCTACATAAGATTTTGAAATAAGTTCTTCCCTTCCCCAATATGGTAGCTATTTGGATCTCCTTTTCATTTCCTGGAAAAGGGATTTCAAGTTTAAGTAGTGACAATTCAAGGTATGCGTGCCACTGAGAGCCAGAAATTTAATTTTGTTAATAAATTTATAAAAATCTGCAAATACATTATTGGTAAATATGCTACTTGACTGTTATTGGTTTTGTGGCAAAAATGCTGCATTCTTCTAATCAAATGGTATCTAAATATTACATGCTGTTTATCTTGCCCGTAATTTACATGCATACATGGTAGAAATTGCAGTTGAAAATGTTTCATTTGTTACCCTAAGCTGATCATAATTTTTTGCTAAAATTGACCTTTGAGAAGATTTTTTTTTAAATTTGGAAAAATTCTGCTGTATCAGAAAATCATATTAAAATGAATATTATAAAAATTTAGATAATATAACAGATTCTTTTCTTCATTTGATACAGGATAGAAAGCTACAGTAAGGTTTTATTTTCTTCCAGATATGTTGTAATATCTTTGACATATTTTAGCACTTATTCTCTCTATTTAAAACATAGTAGATTGGAATATGATGAGTATGAGCAAACACTGAGGGAGAGGGAATAGAGGAGATGCTGATTCCTGGAAGTCAGTCAAACCTCAAAACCAGGGTCTGGTTCAGGGTGCCCATTTCCTTAATTAAAAATCTCATCAATCAATCCCAATGTCTTTTTCTTTCACATTAGAGTGCCAAACCATGTCAGATCAGATTCTTTTCTGTTTATACAGCTACATAACTGAAATTGGAATCCACTACTGTATGAATGTTAATGACCCATCCCAATAGCTATTCTTAGTTACCATTTCTCATCTTCTACACAATAGTTTGAGAAGCATAATATTAGAAGATAAGCCTTTCTTTTGGTATCTCTGGTGAGTAGAGAAGGTTTTTAATTTTACAGACTATGGGGGGGGAAGAAGAAAGCAAAAAAAAAAAAAGCTGTTTCTCCATTCATGACAGTGGTTGTATAGAGCCAAACTCTATGGGGTTCCTGACTGGATTTATTGTATATCAAACAGATCAAAAGTAAGTGGAGGCAGTTAAAGACTCTTGATACCCAGCTGGGTAGGATGGTCTGTGAGCGTAACAGACACCGACTGTGCCACAGCACAATACTTCTACTTGCCAAGTTAATTAAGTTAGGATTGAGTGCCCATGGATAGGAGATAATAATATCAGCCACATACAAAGGAGATGTGATATTGTAGATTAGGTTTATAAGAACTGCTTTGTCTCTCTGACAGGGAGACAAAAATGTGCTAACATTAAACTCTGAGAGATGTGACTCCTGCTATATTCAAGAGCATGCTGTGGTTTGTGTTTCTTTTCCCTTTATTATTTCTGTTTCCTATTTAATAAAAATCCTCGCCTTTGAGCTATATGCAAGGGAAATGGCAGAAAAGGTGACAAGCCCAGGAAACTGCCAGAGGTGAACTTTTCAACTCTTAGCAACATCTCAAGGCAGGCTGTAAATAGGATTATTTTTATTACACTGCTGCCTGCTACAGCCATTCTCATTAAGGGTCTGTCACTCTGCTCATTGTGCATAGCAGAGTGACGGGTGGTCCAAGCCTTGGGGACCTAGTGCAAGACCCTCACTGCCTCACATCACTCAGGTGTAACCATCCCTTTGAGTGAAAAACAGCTTCTATCCAAAGCATAAAACAGGATTTCAATGTGCATTACACAAGATGGGCTGGTTCTGAGATTATCCTTTCAACAGAAGCACAGGTTGTCAGTAGAGGGACATGTGAATCACCATATCAGTGTGTTTCCAAAGGACTGAGCAGCATATCACTATGTTAACCACAGTGGTGACCAAGCTCTTCTGTTCCAGAGAATTCTTTTTAGCTCCCACCTCCTAGTCCAGTGCCTGAATGAGGCAATACTCAGTCTGCTTTGAATCTTAAACAGATGTAAGCAGATTTGGGTTAAGATCTCAAATCCTTCCAAGGTGTGAGACACTTCAATGCAAAGTGGGATGTCAAGGCCAAACCATTCTGAGAGAAACAAAAGAATTATGATGATCTGCACCTAAAATTTATGAACAGGTAGGAGAAATATAAATGAAGAAATAGAAATGTGGGGAGCCTCCTGGACAGTTCAAGAGTTGCAGTGAAAGATTTGTAGGATATAGCTGTTACTATAATTCACAGCAGGTGTAGCACATTACATAGAATCAGATTTGTGTACTTGGAAAGGACCTTCCACATCATCTCATTCAATCATCTGCAAGTGAACTTGAGTTCCTGAGAGAGAAGAAAGCTTGTGTGAAATTATAATTTTTCACCAATGGACCTGAAATACGAATGTAAGTATACACGTATATGTGTTTTTGTTTATTAACTTTCAGTTCTTTTTAATTCCAGGCACTCCAGTTCCTGTGAAAGGCCAGCTGAAGCTGTTAAGAGAGCTCCACACTGCAGAGAGCTAGGAGGCTGAGGTCCTCATCTCAAGCATTTTATTCTATCTAAGCAATCCTGCATTTCCTGGGTTTCAATGCTGAAATATTGTCCTAGACAAGCATTGCAGCAGACATTCAAACTGAATCAAGTGAAATATTTTCATAATAAAAGACAATCTGCATTCCAAACATAATGTAGAAAACAGATGGGAGAACAGACCCAACTTTTGAGGTTTCCCTTATGCATTGGGCCCTGTCTCTCTAAAGGTTTCTAAGTACCTGAGTCAGGGATGAGCACAGGTTTAAGCCCTTTTTTATAAAGGATATAATTTTTTTGTTATCAATTCTGTTAATTTTGATTAGTATTACTAAAGGATTACTAAAATGGATAGAATTCTAAAAATATTTAGTCTGGATACATCTATCAAGAAGGTCCTGCAGCAATACATTTCTAATACATTTTATTTTTCTTTTCTTGGTAAGGTTTCCAAGAATGCACATCTCTCAAAGCATACAAAAAAGAAGCCATTAAAAAGATATTATGAAGGCTATTATCTTTCATGATCTGATTGTACTTATTCTGTATCAGGACAAGCCCACTATTTGGAAAATTATAGTCTTTGTCCAGTCACCTTCTTGAGAAAATTCCTATTTATACTCCTGACTGGCATCTCCCATTTCTCAAAATGATTTTGCTCAGTTTCTATGATACAAATCATCATCTATACAACGGAATATTTGGTCAAAATTCATTCCTGATTTATCATAAACCCTGCAGAAAAGGGTAAAGAAAACCCATTAAAGACAAGGTAAAAAGGTAAAAAAATAGAGACGCAGCATGAGCTAGATAGAAGATAAATGCCAAAGACCTGATTGTCATTTACTTTAAGGCAGGTTAAATAAGCTGTGAATGAAAAGACAGAAAAAAAGACATGCTGTGCTTTTGTTAATTTCTAGCTAAGTACAGGATGGATTTTTTTTGAGGCTGCTGTTCTCATTTGTTTGTCAGCAAATTTTTTGGTAGCATTGATGTGCTTTGTTTTTTTTGGTGACTAGGTGAAATGTTCAGTGGTGAACAGATTTTGAAAATCCTCCAGCTCTCCAGGATTCACTTATATCTCCTCTGAAAGGATCTGTCTGTCTCTTCATTACAGGCCTTTCAGTCACTGGCTATTATGTAGAGGTCAAGCTCACTCTGAGAAAGGAGAATACATTAAATTAAGATGTGTAAGAGATTAACCAGCTCAGGCTAATTGTGCTTTCATTTTCTTAAGAATATATCAAAGCTGTAAAACAAATCTCATTATGCTTTTTCAGTTATTGAAACAAAATGGAGAGCCACATAATAGTGGCAGATCATCTGAAAATAAGAACCAGTAAAGCAACTCTTTCCAGTTGGAGGTATCACCAAGAGCTGGCATTTAACACAATTTCTATGAACTTCCCATTATTTCTTCTTTTTATTTTTCTGTTATTACTCAGCAAGTGATCTTACAGTGACATGAAAAAGGCATCTCTGTACCTGTTGAAACTACTATTCCTGTTTCTATCTCAATAACTGAGAGCACTGGAAGTACTGGACATTGACTAAATCAAGCTACGGGGAATGGAGAAAAGAGGAAAGAGGGTGTGATAATAGAACCAAAATTTAATAATGAAACCAAAATTTTGCTTCCTGAAGTAGAGGACTCAATCTGCATCGGAACCTTCCTATCCATAACCAAACACACTCTTTGAAGGCAGAAGTTTTGCTTTACACAGAAAGTAGTCTGACAGCAGTCACAGAACTTTGCTTCAAGTTATAACTGAACAGTAAGAGGTGGCACGTATGCTCATGTTGAAATACCAATACTGTGCCTCACTGTGGAGAGCTGGGTGTTCATGATATTGTGGCCAAAAGTCCTGATTTCCAGTTGAGCTCTGACCAACAGCACTAACTGGATTTCACCCAAAAAGCCAGTGCCTGTTCCCAAGTTACTCATTCAAACACACAAGGGGTGCTCCATTTCACTTCACAAGATGAATCATCACATTGTCCATTGCATTATGCTAACTACCATATTTAGTGTTATTTGTATGACACTCATAATGATGACTAAGTGCTTATGAGAACAAACCTTTTAGCAATAATGAGTTTCCTCTTGTGAATGAGCTCTCTCTGAGGTAAAAGGAGTATCCAGCAATCAAGAGCCTTGGCTTTGCCTTGTGCTAGCTAAAATAAAACAAACAAAATTTCTGCATGGGAAAAAACACACAAAATAAACAAGGTGTCAATCTGAACACCAGCAACCAGCCTCAAAGCAGCAAAAGCTGTGCAAGCACTCTATGCCTCCCATTTTTCAGAAGATAAAACAGGAAGCAATTTGGAATCAATATTGGGTCAATCATGATTGATCTGTCTTAACTTTAATCTTTCTACTTTAGTCACCCGAAGGGCTCTTACAGTTGATTCTAAAGATGAATGCTTCCAGATCTTAAGCCATTTGAACCCTTTTTAGAACAAGTCCAGTGAACATCCTGTATTGTCAAAGGAGTCTAAAATGAGTAGTTGCGGAATTTACTTAACTTCCATATTTTCCTTGATGTGATTGAAGGAAAGAAAAAGCTAAAACTGCATAACTTACATATTTTCTTATTCATAAATAATTCACTATGCTATACTTCTTTTTAGAAGGAAATATATACTAGAATGAGAAAGTTAAGTATTACATATAATCCCAGTTAAGTAATATCATTCAGGAATTTAGAAATATCTGATCTTTAAAATGTATTATTCTGTTCTCTGATTAAAACAATTGTTTGGGATTCAAAAATACTGGAAGAACTGATAAGCAAAAACACCATAGCATCAATGGTGCTTTTTTTACCTCGCTTTTGAATTTTGAAGTTGCTATTTCAGATCAATTTCATGGTCCCACCTCTTCTAAAATATTTTATTCTACCAGGCCATGAGACATTTCAAAATAACCACAGTTTCAAAATTAACACATTTTTGGTTGAGATTTTTATCATGACTAAAGTTAGTGACTAGTTTTTTAAAAATTATGGAATGAGATGCTATGAAAGTATCTTGGTTTTTTGTTTGTTGTAACAGTAAAATAAATGGTAGTAGGAAATAAAAAGTAGGAATTTAAAAAGTAAAATTTTTTCTAATTACCTCTACTAGGAAATCTGAGCTTGAATTCTCTCTATATTTTTTGGTCATTCTTATCTCTTACAGTGCTTATGACTCATTGGAAGTGGTTTACAGCTGTTAAATGAGGTAAATACTGTTTTCTACACAAGAATAATCTTGTCATAAACAGAGCATTTCATGTACTGCTACTATACAACTGGATGGAAAAAAACAAAGGTTTGAAAGATTTTTAATCAAAGGCTCACATGTAAGGTTCTTAATACATTGTTCCAGTGCTAGCAAAACATTGTAGTATTGCTGTTTCCTCACATTCTAAAGCCACTGTTGCATATATTGAAAATCTGAAGTTATTTTGCTCTTTGAATTAGAAGTGCCTTTTCATTTCTTAATCCATGTGATCATTATCAACTTCCTAGACAGAAAAAACCCCACCCAAATAAAAAATACCAAAACAAAACCACACACAAAACAACAATACTTAATGTTTCACTTAGAGTTCCTCCCTACCCTCATTTGTGTCTTTGTGCCTTCAATACAGTAACACTTTCTTCTGATTTTTCATTTTGAAGTATCAACCTCCTGAAAAAAACCAAAATTCCTTATTTGGCTAGAAATCTAAAATGTCCAAAATACACCTGGGCTCTTGCCCCTAGTTTTAGCAAGAGGGTTAGATTTTATTTTCATGTAAGACCCTACCTCAAAAATAAAAAAAAATCCTTAAAGCATCACTCATTTTTATAGCCAGAAAGGGCAATTTTTATAAGTAGGCTAAAGCTACTCATTGGTGAAAAATGACATTGAGCATGACAGAAAGATAAATTCTCCTGGGAACAGAAGAAGACAAAGAAAGAAAATGTAAAAGAAAAACACATAGGAAATTTTCATGTCATGTGTATGTATTCTTTCATGGCCTGGAGATATACAGCAATGCTTGCATTTCAACATAGAGTAGAGGACAGACTACTTAAGCTAAATATCAGTTTTTACTTGCTTTAGGGATCAGCAGTTATAGTTGCCCATAAATGCTTTGTAATAGGCAGGCTCATAAATCCAGTTGGCATCCTTCCCTCTTTCAGCAGTGGTAGGAACAAGTCACTGGTGGACAGGGACTTCAGCACATTGCCTAAGTAATTGCAAGAAAAGGATTTTGAGTTTTACTTTTCTTTCCTTTATTTCAATACAGGTCAAGGAAAAGGCATTACTAATGGAAACACTTTGTCTCATCTAAGTGTTTTATAGCCACAGATAAGAAAGCACTTCTGAAAGTGCTAGCATATATAATCTTTCCCTAAAGCTGTTTGTGCCCATTCCCAAATTTGGGTATCTTTGACTCAGTATTGCTATTGTTAACAATTATAGACCCAATATAAATTCTACTAGAACTTTCATGAATTATCAGCACATTTCTTATCATAACTGTTGTCCTGATAGCTAAGGCTCTCTTACAAACACCAGTCTTACCCTGTTAAAGTTACTTTATTCCCATTCTCACATTAGGGACCACTGCCCAAGGAGCAAGGAGTTGGTTGTGCCCACCCTCATCCATCCATCGGCCTTTCCTAGTAACTCACACAAAGGAACCCTCTATCCTCTTTCTGAGTTCCTCCCTTTGTGGCAGTTGATCCATCACCACTCACAGTATAGTAGTCATATGGCTGGGACTTGTCTTATTTCACTTGAGATATCTAAAGATTGGCAATCTAAATCTGAGCTGGCTAGTCTAGGATCTTCTTTGTCAAACAAGAGAAACTAGCCAGAAAGACATGTCTCTAGAGATGTTTATCTTAATAATGTGTGAATTGTCCTTAAAATGAAGGCATGCCTGTGACATTAGAGATCAAGTTGGTGCTATATAGCCTTATAGCTTATCTTCACTCTGAGCTAGCTGCTAAATTCCTAGACATGACCTGTGACCATGATATGACTACAGCAGTATGTTTTATTCAAAGTCAATTCTTCAGTTCTGTCTGTCAGAAATTTACTGCATTTTTAACACTATTTTGGGTCTGAGATGGGGAAATAAAATGCTATTTTCTAGTGCCTATCAGAATTTGAAATTTCCAGATAAAATTTGCATATAAATAAATTCTGAGTCATTCTAGATAGAGATGGAAAATACTTAATTTTAAAATTAAAAAACAAAAGTGATTGATAAAGTGAGTCACATTTACTTCCCTATTTGGTGCTGTAATAGGACTGTTTCCTCCATAATATGCTGAATGGAATAAAAGATGTCAAAAAAAAAACCCAAACAAAAGAAAAACAAAGCAAAACACTATCTCATGGTACTCAATTCTAATGAATGCAAAGACCTTGAAAACATCAGTTGCTCTGCAAGACAAATGCTGATCCCTTTGACAGAATATGCAGGAATAAAGTGGTTAGTAGCTGAAATTCTGTGGCACAATAATAATTACTTTGCACCTGTAATTCTATTTCTCATTTCCCTATTTGCTGTCTGATGCTTTTGTTTATCACAGATTTATACTCCAGTCTCTTCATTTGTAGTCTGTTTATGGAAAATAACTTACTCTGAATGCTGAAAGACACAAAAGACCATGATGATGAATGAAACAATATTTTTCCCTCTGCTTTTTTTGTAGTTGTTTAGTTTTTTTAAAATCTAAGTAGGAAGAGTTCTGGCCTTCCCATTCTCTCCTGTCTTTGTATTTTTAAAAAATGTAATTAATTCTTGTGTGAAATCTCAGAGTTTGTTCCTTTCTTATTTATATAAAGCCTCAAGTACTTTTGTTGTTAACATTATTATTTTACCACCATCACTGCTGTTATAACTGAAATGCATGAATTAATAAGCTTCTGTGGAATTTATCTGAATGGAAACAATACCATAGTTCAGGATGTGGGTTCTGCTCTGGACAGTAGCAGAGTGTATGATTCACACAAGACATAAAAATGAATATGTTGTGGAAGAAAGGGAGATTTCAGTTGATTTTTAGTGATGGCTGAATTTTGATTGAACCACTAAAGCAGCATATGAAAAAAATAGCAGTTTCAAGAATTCAGAGCAGTTTTAGGAAGAAAAGTGTAAAAATTCACTTCTCAAAAATAAGTATACTTCAAAGTCTGTATGAAAAAATGAAAATCAGGCATAAATGCAGGCACCAGAGCTTGGTGTTCTGAAGCTAATGGTCTTTGATAGCCACTGCATCTCAAGCTGAAAAGTTAAAAATATCTGTGTGGCACTCTTAGAAGATCTGCAGGGGACTGATTATGATGAGAGATCTTGTTTTCAACAGAGAAGGTTGTTCTCTAACATGATGACAATAATGACGGAAATGCAGGAGCAAATTGTAAAAATACCTCTGAAAAAAAATCCCAAAACAATTAAAAAAAACCAACAGACCAGACCAAAAAAGAAGGAAATTTGGCATGTTTGGCATGTGATTCTGCTTCTGCCAGGTTGAAGGAATACATAGGATCCAGATGAAATTTGTCTGCAGATCAATGAAGCATCCTCTGAAGGTGAACCTCCTGGCAACAGAGCAACATTGGACTGATTTTTCATTTCCTGAATGTCACAGGATGAGAGGAGCCCCATAATATAAATTAGTGACCACTTGATGATTGTTTATTATATATGACTCCCCTGCCCATTCAGCATAGTCTGTTGCCTGTCCCTGACTAATACAGGGGAGGAGCTTTAAGGGAAAAGAGATCCCTGAGTGCAAGAAAGCAATATGAATGTTTCAAAGTAGGCTTTGACTACAGACCATAGGGGTGTCAAAACCACTGAGCTTTGCACAACAAGTTAATAGAGACCAACAGAAGCAAATCAGGTCAGGAACAATAATGAGAGGTTTATGA
Source organism: Turnix velox (assembly GCA_013400935.1). NCBI lineage: Eukaryota > Metazoa > Chordata > Aves > Charadriiformes > Turnicidae > Turnix > Turnix velox. The sequence continues at coordinate 26,783 of VZTY01022986.1, forward strand.
AGTGCTTTCAATAAAGGATGATACATATTCCTTTCAAACAAAAATAAAGAAAAAAAAATTTCTCTTGCACTTAGTCACACAAATCTTCCCTTTCTATTATATAAACTTTGAGTCTTTATATATGTTTAAAGACAATTTGTTGTCTCCAGATTCTAGAAAAAATTCTGTATACAGCACTATTATAGCACTGTTTAGGCAAACCATAGCTGCCTGGTTTTTACTTTCGTTATTTCAGGCAACAAAAAATTGAGCTCTCTTTTTCCTATATTCTTTCCTCCATTTACCCCTGCTCTTCACAAACTTCTTCACTGTAATGTTTGTCATTTTTATGGCTTACTTTCTCTTCTACCAAAATATAATGTTGATAGATCAGTATCACCAAATCTTTTAGAGCCATCAGTGTCGCTTCTGAAGTGGCTGCAAGAGTTATTGCTAAGTCTTCTCCCATGGCAACTGCTGGTCTACCATCTAACTATTCACCTGATGGCTGAAAGAATTTAATTTTAGTTTCTTGTATGACTGAATTCAGTACTAAGTTGTATTACCCAATAAGACATTATGGGCTACATAGCAATCTCCAGGAAGAAATAAAGGCTTAATGGTTGGTAACATATGTACACACTTAAGGAAGCACAGGAAAAACGCATAGAGAAAGGACTGAAGGAAGAAGGGAGCTTATACAAAAGAGCAACAAAGAGCACATGAATCAGAGAGTAGAGAAAAATGAAGCCAAGGATAGGGTAAATAATTGGAGACCTAGCTTCAAAAGGAATATTTTTGGATGCTACTACATCAAGAAACAGCAAGAAGAAGCAAGTATGATTCCGGTATTTACAAGTCAGTTGAAATACCCACCAATTATGTCACTTCTAGCTTGTGAAGTTCATTAACACTATGTGAAAGCCCTTCCTTCCACGAGGTGCCCTGATAGTCTTGCAACACCCAAGCTCAGCACCACTAGGACATCAATTTATTTCATCTTCAGAATTTTTTCCTCTTTTCTGGAAATATCTAAGTGTTTAGAAATTAGATAGGCTCTTTTATCTTGCCTTTGTACACCTGGATGTTGAAATCAATAATCAGCTCTGTAATAGGCAGAGAACTAAGTTAAGTAATTGGTGCCTACCTTTTGTAAATAAGGGCTGAATTGCTATAGTAACAGCAGAAAACAGTCATTGTGACAAAGACAGAGCAACCATATAGAAAGGGCTAATGAGGGAATTCAATTTCAACAGAATTTCATTAAACTCAGTCTGTCTGTCCTTGGAAGAAAGGAAACAACCAAAGTGGTCAATTAGGTAAAGAGTAGGCTAATGTCATGCTAATTTGACAGTGAATTTCTGAAAGAGGTGAAAAAGGTCATAAGAAAGTGCCAGACAGGTGAGGAGGTTAGACAAAGGAAATATTGCATTAGTCTGTACTGCTATGCACTCACCTAACTTTATCATGGTGGTAGGCTCTCTGATTTCATTTGACCAATTACTTTGATAAGCATTACTCTATTTTGTCTTTCCGTCTCTAATCTATCAGTTTTCTTCAACTCCTTTTTCCCATTGTTAGTATTGTATGATTTATTTGTCTGTTGTTTTTGTTTTGTTTTTTGGTTTGTTTGAGTTTATTTTTTGTATGGTTTTTTCCTTTTTTTTTTTTTCCCCTGCAAACAAGGCTTTTCATCGCTATGTGATGAGTTTTCATGGCATTTGTGTTCTTTGTCCTGGGTAGATTGGAAGAGTCACACTGGAAGAGTGTCAATTGTGTTACTCTGTCAAGCAAGAAATTATTTTGCTTTCATGATGTGAACATGATTCTCCTTAACATCCCAGGGACTCAACATACCAGTTATGTCCTCAGCTTCGTAGAGCTGTGGAGGAGACACTCCACCCAGGAAAAAATCTGAAGATTGTTAGTTTTACTTTTCTAAAGTGCCAACTGTTATTTAACATACATAATATCCCTTATGAATGCATGCAGGCATATAAAAGTGTAAATTGTGGTACTCAGGATGAGGATGTTCCCATGTAGGTCTCAGTACTGTCTTTGTCCCATATAAGGCAGTTGCCCTCCATACACAGACTTCTCTCAGCTAAACTCTCTAGGATCATGAAATTTCTTTCATTTCAATTCATGCACTTACATGTTAAAGCACTTTACCCCTTACATGTTTTTGAAATTTTTCTGTTTTGTATGCACTGGCATATCTATTTATCTCTATATTTCCTGTTGAAAGAACAACCAAGCAAAAAAACCCAAAACAAACAAACAAACAAAAACCCCAAAAACCTGAAAAAAACCCACAAAACAGAACAAGAATTCCAATGTTCAGTGATCACAGAATCTCAGAATATCAGGGACTGGAAGAGACCTCAAGAGACCATCTAGTACAATACTCCTGTTGGAGCAGGAACACCTAGACTGGGTCACACAGGAAAACATCTAGACGAGTTTTGATTGTCCCCTGAGAAGGAGACTCCACAACATCTCTGGGCAGCCTGTTCCAGTGTTCTGTCACCCTGGTATCTCCAGTAAATTTATATAGTTTCTACATGCCAACTAGGAGTTCAGTATTCATCAAATCTCTTGAACTATCTTCCAAAACGAATTATATTTTTTTCTTCAGTATGAATAAACGCTTGAGTTTTCATGTGCCGCAGTTCTAAAGTTCTACACTGCTATTCAAGTTATGCATGGAAGAACTTATCTGAGTTTTAAAACCTTTTTTTTTTCTTTTCTTCTGACTTAAGGGAAATGCCAGGAATATATAGTATCTTCAAAGGAACCCGCTCGTGGTATCTGCTGATGAGATAATTTTGTGAGATATGAGTTTAGATGCTCTAAATCAATTCTTACATAGTTATTTCCTTTCTTCATGGCAAATTCCTGTAAATCTCAGTTCTGTCTTTTTTTCTCAGCCTCAGAGGTAATTTTGACCAAATAACAATTAGAACAAATCTCTAATTCTGCATATTCCCAAGATATCTGTCAGTCTGAAGAAAATTATAAAGACAGTATGTGTTAACTCAGCCAGACTTTCAACATTTATAACATTGATGTAGTATCTTTTATTTGTTTCAAACAGGGCTTCACTTGCTGATGAATGGAATTCTAGAAGAAGTTACTATTCTTTGCTGACATATGAGAAACAGAAGGAAAATACAAATTTCCTGTTAAAGTGACATGTGCTTCCTAATTGCATGATTTTACATCAAATGA